>JAJMCV010000006.1:0-89093 GCA_030573195.1 Nothofagozyma chilensis
ACTAGCTACCAGCTGCAGGGAGTGCTTTCACATAAATTTGCAACTCGCTGAATTTTGGGATGCGTCCCGATTATCCACTACTAAGAAAATCGACGCGCCGGTACATTATGTTGCAGAGGATTTATGTTGATTTCAATAATAAAGAACTCTACTTTCATAGAACTACCTAAACTTATTACTTTCGATCTTCTGCCGTAGACAGTATTTCTCTTTAGAGCTTTCATTTGTTACTGCGCCTATCACATAGCCAAAGTACTGGGTGTTAATAGAGTCTATGTGGTTGATTATCTGTTGATCGATTAATGCGTTGATTTCTAAGTGTGGAACTTCCAAGCATTATCTAGAATTGACCTCTGTACTTAAATCTAAAAGCTGATCTCACACAAATACAACTCCTCATACACTTAGAACATACACTTCTGCCTTTGCATCTTCCAGTATATCATTTGAACTTACTGGCACAACACGCGTTTGACTCCTTTGTTTATTCTTCACTCCTACCACTGTTCATGGCATTACTTGTAATTTCTCCACCAGCTACTCGAACCTACTTTCTGAATCATTACTTATAACCATAAAAATTTAGCATTCGAATAAGCACTCACCACTACCATTCTTTTTCCTCCACTTTCAAGTTTGAATGGCCAGCCCTATAGCTTCTGTTACAATAAGTATTCATCATTTCATACACGACTAATAGTAGGGCTGATTGCGAATATCCGAAATGAATGATTTCAGAAGAAACTTTAAATGAAGAGGAATAAGGTTCATGAATACATGATGTGAGTTGAGTTATCCAAGTGAGAATTGTTAAAGATTTGTGGAAATGTCCAAGATAGAGGATGCTTGTGCGTATGAGAAGCTGATAGACTACTGTTTTTCCTTATTAGTATATACTATACACAATGGCAATTAAGCAGGCTACGACGGTTCCCTCGAGCGATGTATCGGTTGTGTCAGATGATATGATAGATATTGAGTATGCACAGTTGTTAGAAAAAGACACCCCTGTTGAACAAAATCGTTGAGGCATTGCTACTAAAAGAGATCATCCCTGTTTGTTGCGCAATACCTTGTTTCTTGGCTACATTGGCTCATTTTCAGTCTCTTGGGCGCTTGTATAGGCACCATAACGATAAAATTCTTAGCTGGTGCCGTTCTACTCTCTGGATTGACAGAATTGCTAAGCAATTAGTAGATCAACAGTGTGATATTGATTCGTGTCAGAATTATATTTCTTATCCAAATGACAATATATTTGAATTGGAGCTAGCATACAAGGTTTTGAAGTTGTTGGTACAGTTTCTTCCGATAGAACTGAAGTTTGTTGAAATGTTACTGCTGGTGAGGACAGGCAGTAGAGATGATGAACCGGGTGTTCTGTTCTGGGTATCAATAGCAAATCCCCAAGAACACGAAAGAGAAGCGAGTGAATCTCAATTGTTCCTGTTCTTGTGTGGGAAGATGTTCCAAAGCAAATACAGGCTGTGTATAATGGGGATTATTTTTTGATTAAACTTGTGATAAATCCAACTGATAGAGTAGTTAGAGAGTGGAGGTATGGCTTTTGTTGTGGTGAAAGTTATGATAAAGTTGACCCAATATGGAATAGGTGGGGTGGGGTGTATGTCTAAGTGATTACATTCCGTCCGGCCAATGTTTCTCCACACCTACAAATGACACCAAAAGTCGACATATCATCCATTTCAATGCCCTGTATATTAGCTCACGATAATGCGAAGAAAATAAATCTCATGTTTTGATTCATTTATTCGTAATTCTCAGAACATGTTTCTGCACAATCGAGCGCCAGGGTCGACTTTCGCCAACTGTGGGGTGCTACAGAATATGAGCTGAAATACGAAAGGAAGATGTTAGATGTGATGGGCCGGCCTGTTGCAACTATGCCAATATGACAACTATTGGAATACACAAGCAGAGCCATTCTGCCCCGAAAAAAACTTATAGTAGAGCTTGTGATGTTTGCGCCATACGGAAAATAAGGTGTCAACAGACCCGACCTTGTTCCCATTGTGTGGCCACTAATATTCAATGTACAGATATTCGGGTGCGGAAGAAAACAGGTCCCAAAACGCTATATAAAAAGACGTTGGAGACAATTAATAAACTAGCGATCGGAATTACCACAGACATAGCATCGGTCTCCGTTGTTCCCAAACCCAATACACTTAAGGTGCCAACGGACAACACCCTGGAACTTATCCCAATTCACCACTTGATATCTTTTATAGAAATATATCAAAAATGGTTCTATACGGTGTTTCCTGTGCAATCGAGCAAGTCATTGGCCGAACGAATCCACAGCACCTTGATCCAACCCGACTCCAATAATTTAGTTACCAATCTGCTACTGAAGGAAACTGCCCCCTTGTACTGCTTGGCGGCGAGTTTATGTGCTTGTATATCTTCCAAGATGGTGAATCTAACAAACACAGCAAATTTGGAAAAGACGGATAATCTCAATCTAGACTTCATCTTGAACGATTGTTCGAAATTCACCTGTCATGAATATGCTCAACAGGTGATCTATGCTAGAACTTTGTACAACTTCAGGGCCAATCCCTCAACAGAGACTTTATTGACCTCATTTTTCCTATATAATTATCATATGAGCACCGAAGATGGGATATCATCGGCCGTGTTGTATTTGAGAGAGGCAATTGCGCTTGCTCAATTGATGAAACTTGATTGCCCTTCGACCTATTTCAACAAAGACCCGATGGAAATTCATCTCCTAAAAAAGATTTACTACATGTTGTTTATCACCGAACGGTTCATGTGTATAGAAGACTCTGTTCCTGTTGTCTTGGACTCCATCATTCCAATGCCCAAACTTGAAAACGATGAATTTCCAGAGTCATTGAAGGGGTTCTTGGAATTGGTCAAAATATTTGCTGCCCCTGACAGATCATTTTTCGATGACTGGACAAGAAACAGCTTAGTGCACGATGCCAGTAATAGTCAGAGTTTCAACTCATTAAACGATGTTATCAACTCTTCTAATTCTGCGAAGTACAAACAAGCATGGATAGTGAGAATACAGCATAATTTACTTTCGAATCTGGCTCTTTCAGATGTTTTGTCGGATTCGCAGAAGGTGAATATTTTGGTATCTCAATTTTGGATGAGAAGCTCAGTATGGTATTTATCCTATCAAAAAGATCTACTAGTAACGGATGGTGATTATACATTATCCCCGAAATTTCCAATCACATTAGCAAGTCAATTTCTTCAGGCAGTGGAGTCCTTGCCGTTATCTGCCTTCGAGGTCCATGGTGCTGGGGTCTCCTTTAAAATACTTGAAATCGCCAACTCACTCGTAGAAGTGTTGTTACCTGCTTCTTCTACCACTTCCCCTGAAAGTGATGATGCTATGTCCTTAGTAAAGCGCGACGTAAATGATCATCATCGAAGAATCAACAAGAATATATACCTTGCCAGAACAGAGCTTGTTAGTGGGTACAAGCTCCTATCTACTCTTTTCAAGTTGGTTAATGGTTTGAAAGTGAAGTCTTCTTCTCCACCAAATGCCATGAAACTATTCAACCGGATTGAGAAGATTATCAACTATTTCAACTACACAGGATTTAAGAATTATGAATCTCCTTTAGTATCGAATGAGATCGATCCCTTGGTGGAATCTAATTTGAACATTACGGAAGTGCAGTATCCAACTGGTGAATCTGTGGAGCAGTTACAAGTTGCAAATAATGAGAATTCCAGCGCCATTCAGTCTAAATTCAATTTGGATTGGCGAGATTTCTTTGATCTTGATGTTGAATCCTATGCTACAGATGGTTTAGTGGTTGATGATAGCAATCCAGATCTGTCGGTTCTCGCCAGAACCAACGAACCAGCTATGAGCTTTAATTTAAATAATAGCTATGAAGCTGCTTTCTCGTCTTATCCGTCTGATGCAAATCTGGAATCACATGTTTCACATGCATTTAATAATTATTATTCTGTGTTCATGTATCCAGGGAGAGACACACCAATCTTGGATACAATATTTCAGTCCTCCAATCATGTGGCAGACAGATCGTACAAAGATCAAGTATTTGGGCCTAATGACTCCTAAAAGTGACAGTTCGAGTCACAAGTATCTATATATTCTGTTCCAAGCTCATAAGACATATGTATATTCAAATTACGAGACTTATTTATAGAATGAAGTATTTATTTAGCTATCTATCAATTGTATTCCACACAGACTGATTGTCCTTTAACATTAACAATATCATTACCAGTGGAATCCTTCTCTAAAAGCTTGCCATCACCTTTGCTCACCTTCAAAGATTTACCAAATACCTTGACATTCCAGTTACTTACCTTTCTATTTAATGAAATGTCCAACCCATTAGCGGTGGGAATAATGCTAACAGTGACTGAGTAAGTTCCAGCCTTGTCAGGAGAAGGAGTCTTCACGCTGGTTTTCTCGATAACACTGTTGATATTCACTGTGAAATTTTCATCCCACTTATATTCGGTTGTGCTATCTTCATTTCCAGAGATGAAAGCTGAGTTTGGTCTGACATATAAAGGTAAGGAATAGAAATCATGGTTCTCCTTATACCATTTACCCGCAGTCTTGAACTTACCATCTAATAGACCGTACCACAATCCTTCATCAACCTTATCATTTGAAGGCAAATAGTATCTCACCAAACCTTCGGCGCCAGAAAACACTGGAGCAATAAGAAAGTTGTCACCCAAGAAGTATTGGGCATCACATGAATATGATGTTTCGTCGTTGGGATATTCCAAAAATGTTGCTCGTAACATTGGTGTGGCAGTCTCATGTGCCTCGATAGCCTTTGCATAGATGTAGGGCATAAGAGATAATTTTAATTTAGTGAATTTCTTTAAAACATCACACGCTTCATCTCCAAATAACCATGGCACTCTGTAAGACTTGGAGCCATGTAATCTCGAATGCGAACTAAGCAAGCCAAATGCACACCATCTCTTGTATACGGCAGGGTCAGGGTTTCCTTCGAAACCACCGATATCATGGGACCAGTAACCATATCCCGAAAGCGCAACGGATAAACCTCCTCTCAAGGACTCGCTCATGGCAACAAATGTAGATTCACAATCTCCTCCCCAAACAACTGGAAATTTTTGAGTTCCAACTGTTGCCGATCTAGCGAAAACACAGGCCTCATTTTCTCCTTCGGCCTTGAGAAGTGTTTCAAATACAACCTTGTTGTACAAATAAGTATAATAGTTGTGTACCTTTGCTGGATCTTCCTTTGAAAAGAATTCTACTCCACGAACAGGTATTCTCTCTCCAAAATCAGTTTTGAAAGAATCAACACCATATGATATCAACCTCTCCAAATGCGACTGATACCACTTACAAGCAGCTGGATTTGTCAAATCCACCACACCCATTCCCGCTTGCCATAAATCAGTCTGCCAAACGCTTCCATCCTTACGCTTAATAAGGTAACCATTTTCGGCGGCCACATCAAAAAGCTCTGATTCTTGGCCTATGTATGTATTGATCCAAACACAAATTTTAATATTGAACTTCTTCTTTAGCGACATTAACATCTGCTTCGGATCAGGTCCAAAATACTTCTCATCAAAACGGAAATCGCACCATTGATGTCCCTTCATCCAGAAGCAATCAAAATGGAACACATTTAATGGAATATCTCTTTCCTTCATACCTTCAATAAATGATGAGACTGTTGAAAGGTCGTATTCGGTGGTGAAGGAAGTGGTGAGCCATAAACCAAATGACCAAGAGGGTGGTAATGCTGGAAAGCCCGTCAATTTCGCGTAGTTGTATAACACGTCTTTCAAACTGTTACCGCCAATAATATAGATTCTAATGATCTCGCCCGGCACGGAAATGTTGACTCTTGTAGTTCTTTCGGATTGTACCTCATATTTGACCCTGCTGGTTGAATCAATCAATACCCCATAACCTTTGGAACTGACATAAAATGGAATATTCTTGTAGGATTGATCTGATGATGTACCCCCATCTCTATGCCAAATATCTACTGACTGACCATTTTTCACAAGAGGACCAAATCTCTCACCAAACCCATAGAATTTCTCCTGGATATCAACCGACAACTGAGCCGTCATATAGGTCGCAATCGGCCCTGTTTGAACGGTGGCCCCTCTCAAATCTCTGACATATCCCAAAGATCTAAATCCCAACTCGGTCAAATTATTCTTGGAACGGGTAAATTTTATGTTAAACCCATTTCTTCCCGTGTTTACTTCAGCATTGACCTTTCCTGAAGACAAAGAGGGCATTTTAGTTTCGTCGTCCATAGCGATACTTGGCTGGCAATTCTTGTCCTTATTTAAAGAAAGTCTTGGTTCATCATTTAATCCACCTTTATGATGAAATGCTTCTAATAAGATTATATCCTCCATGGGGGATGATAATGTTGTTGAAATCGTGGGACAATTCAAAAGATCGCCTCTGTTTGCGATATGTTTCGTTGACTAACGTTATTAGCTGTTTCAGCTGAAAAATATATAACACCACTCACCATCATAGAGTACAATTTATCCTGTCTCTTCTCAGTCTTGTAAGCCTCCACGGCCCAATCTATTGTCACACCATCTTCAACCCACCACATCCCGTTTGAGAATTTATTGGGAGGGCTGCTATCGGTGAAGTCCAAATTTCTCATGTGTGTCATTTTGGTAGTCACGAACTGTCTCTTACTTGGAATACTATTCAAACCTGTAGAACTTACGGATTCGGTTCTTTATAAATGGTGATGATTATGGTTGCAGCTGGGCTGCATGGATCGAGATGGCTGCAAGAGTTTAATCGACAACCATAGTCTGGGGACAACCACCGACAAATTGGCCGACAAATAATCAGAAAAGACTTCACAACAGTACATCACTACTATAAGCTCATTACCTTTGGAGAATATAATAAATAGTGGGGCAACTGCTAGAAAGTGGGGACTTTGATGTAGAAGTTTTGTGGGGTTCTGCAGCCTGGCAGCTTTTCCGAAGTTTATTCCAAGCATACTGTCTGTGTATTCAGTGCTACATTATCAGAAGATACAAGTTGATATTATATCTCTCAATATCTGTTTCTTAGAACTTTCTCTATTTCTTTCCAATTTTAAACTATTTTTTTGCAATATTACATGATTGATTTGGGAGTCACATCAATACTTTTAAAAATTCTCTTAATTCTCATTAATTATTCGTAAATTAAAAATTAAAAATCATTAGGCCATTAATCCTCTCAAACGTCTTGAATAGCACTCTTAAATATAAATCTACAATACACTAGGAAAAAATATTCATTGAAATTCAATAGTAAACGAGCACAAATTTGAGGGTCTCATGAATTCTCAACACCAATAATTCTCTCAATTTGGTCTTTGTTCAATTTTTGAATCAATGCTGCTGCTTCAAAAGGCTCAACTTCAGTATTCTTGAATTCCCTTGCCTTAACCTTTTTCTCGAATAACACATCCAACTCAGCAACAGTTCTCCCTCTTGTCTCGGGCAAATCAAACCACATCCACACTAAGAAGCAAAGACAGAATCCAGCCCAAAATAAACCAGCCTTTGCACCCCAGTTCCAACTAGTAGTATTTAACATGGCGGGGGTAACACAAGTGTTCAAGAAATTTGAAAGCACATAGGCAGTCCTAGCCAAAACCAAAGTCTTTGTTCTCAACGGAGCAGATGGAATTTCTCCAACTAAACAAAAGACAACCGGGCCAGTACAAACATCATAACAAAACACAAATACCAATAAAAGTGAACCAATACCCCATTGGACATTATCATTATTTGTGACGAAACCAAGGCCTCCAATAATCAACAAGAATATGGTCTGAATAGTGATTCCACTAAAGAAGATGGTGAATCTTCCAAATTTATTGGAAGCTATCCAGGAAACAAGGATACCTGTAATCCCAAGAGCATATTGGATGATGGTGAAGGTAAAAGAACTTGAGGCACTCATACCAGCTTTCTCATAGAAGTAGGTAGAGTGACCCATTAAGGTACTTCCAGTCCAATTTTGAGCGACAAATGTAATTATAGCAATTCTGGTTCTTCTAGCATTAGTCCCTTGGAAACATGAAAGGTAACTAGTTCCTTCTGTGAGAGAACGATCATTTTCTATTGTCACCTTAAGCTTTGTAAGCATCATCTCGGCTGCAAGCTCAGGGTTAGGATTATTTTCACTTTTCGTCATTAATCTGATCAAGGATTCTTTAGCCTCCTTGTATTTTCCTTTTCTGACAAGCCAATATGGCCCTTCAGGTGCCAAATATATACCAATAGCAATTGGAATCGGAAATACCCACTGAATACCGAAGGGAATTCTATATGCCCATTGATCTGTCAAATTGTTCAATAATCCTCTAAGAACACCAGAAGCAATAAGCTGACCAAGCGTCCAACAAAGATTGATATAAGTAGTCAAGTAGTATCTCAAAACCAAAGGACATACTTCATTAGCATAGGAAAGAGTCAAGGTTTGAAAGAAACCCAAAGGCAATCCTACCAAGAATTCTCCAGCAGCCAACATGGCGATATTTTGGGCAAAGAATAGAATGAATATAACAGCAGAAAGAGTAACCAAGGCTGCAATAAGCGCTTTTCTGTAGCCAAATCTGTCAGCAGTAAGACCACCGATCTGTAAGCCAACAATAAAACCAATGTTACTACACATTGTCAAGCCCGTTTGCCAAGGTCTTGAAACTTCGTATACACCCGAAGGAGCTGGATTCCCATATCTTTCCGCAAAGGGTGGAAATGCATAGAATGAACTTAAAAGAGAATTATCGTATCCCTCCATAATTAACACCGAAGAAAGCACCACCGACCAGAAGGCAGCCTTGGGATAAGTTCTGATCCCCTCCATAAATGTCATCTCTTTATCGGTATTTTCAGACTGTCTAGCATCTTCCGAAGCACCTAAAAATTTGGTAATATAGTCCATCATTTCTTCACCACCCTCACCATCTTGGTCCTCCATGTCCTTGAATTTAAATTCTCTGATCTTTTCATTTTCATCGTTTGTATCTTCTACATAGGCGACCTTCGACATTTTGCGATGAGCTTTGCGTATTAGCGATAGTCAAGGAGGGAGAAGAAATGTACAACCGAGATATTTCAATCTATTTATATCGGGAGAGATGCTTCGTTGGCCTGGAAGATAGTTCTCAAATTACGTAGATGTTCTGAACACTTCAAGCTGCATGTCGCTTCATGCACTCCAGAATCATACCCCACGATTAATAGGCCCATAAAACGAGAATGAGAAACTAAGTCACATTGAGAATACCGGGGTAACATCCCATTAATATTTAGAATTGTGGTTTCTTGCCCAAAACTGCCTCGTAGCATTGTTCTCAGCGAAGAGAGCCGATCGGAACGAGAGTCACGAATGTAATCGCCTTTCTTGAATAGTTACAAACAGAGATCCCATAGAATGAGTTAGAATGTGTTAGTCATGAATCAGCAGCTAACAACATCTTTGTGGGGTACTTCAACATTAGTTTATATTATCATTAGAGATTGGTATGGCCCTGCGCAAGGAGATGCAACCAGCTGGAAAATTTGTCGGAAAATTTGTTCTCTTACTACAGTATTGCAGCAAACAGATCCTCAAAACATGTGACACTAAGCGACTTGTAATGTAAGTCACAGAAAAGGAAAAATAACCATTTTTTCCGCTCTTAGTTCCTTGTAATTAGCGCGTGGAGGTGACACCTCACTCTTCTCCTCTTTTGGAGGGATTTACTCTTCCCACAGTTCAGGTGAATGCTCTGTCACATTCGGTTGGATACCTTCTCTTTCCACTTACAGTGAATAATTTTCACCATTAAATTATCAAATGATGGGTCCCAGTTTTCTGCTGCAATATAGGCTACTGTAAATGGGCCATCGAAGGATGTTGTGGAGGTATCAGAGAGTTGTGGGTCTTGAATCTCTTTCGAAATATCTTCAAAATTCTCCATGTATCTTAGAATGAATAATAGAATCGATCTCAGCTTTTTTCCTGTTATCAGAGCTGGAGCTGGGGGCATCCCGCCAATATTCCAACTGTCTTAATGGATATGGGTTTTTCGTGGTTGGGCTCATTTGTTTTATTATCGTATTCTAATAAATTGTGGTGCTTCGTAATTTGAAGCTCAGAATTTTCTAGCCAGTGGGTTCTCTTTCTTTCACATTCCCTTAAAAATAGCCCTGATAATCTCAATGTGTGACACGGATATCTACCATCACCATAGCGATAGTGTCTATAGATCTGATTGCCCGAAGAATGATGGGTACATTGTAGAGAAATAAAGGAGCAACCGTTTGGTCAAAAAGTCCGAGAAACCAGAACCCTAAAGAACCATTCCTCTGCCCCAGAAAGTGTGCACGACAGTAGCATGTGATTCTCCACCACAACTTGATGGGTTATTGATGTTGGAAGAACAATACCCACCACAACCAAGAAAGCCATGTCATCAGAAGAATCCTCTGTAATGACTTGAGCGTCACATTTCTAGGAAACATGCATAGACATTACTAACCTCCAGTTTCCCATTCGAGAATCTCCAAGAGGTGAACCGTGGCATTGATAAACTCCAAGCCTTCGGCGATATAATAAAGTTAAAGCTCTGATTTCGAGTCACATCCACTTGCACCTTCTCTAGGACTTCCTAATTAGGATATAATGTCAAATCAAGGTGATCTTGCGCTGAAATCATAAACCCCTTGTTACTGTTATATTAATTGAAATGCCGTAAAAGAATAGCTTCTTGCAATAGCAATGAAGAATGGGAGTGAGTGAAGAGCATGTGACATATATATACGAGATCCTGCTCTTTGATATCACGTGCACTTATCTCGTAAATTGCCCTATTAGGACACAATCCGAAAGCTTTCCCGTCAAGAGTTCATTATTCAGAAGAATAACTTGTAGTGATATCTTGTTGGTGCAATCGAATCAAAGCTGTTGTGATACAACTATTGGAATATTCATCTGATGTCGACTGCGAAACACGCGAGGAGAAAGAATTACAATTGCTCAACCTATTTCATAAAATTTAAACATAGTCCATAAGACTCACAAGTCACAAGAAAGCACAATTATTAGGATTTTACTTAGAAAGGGTATTCAAAACCTTGGCAGAGAATTCAAATCTCTGTCTTTCATCCAAGGACGTTCTATTCAAACTAGCCTCAAACACTGAACTGTATGGGGCTTTCGTAATAGAAGGGGGATTCTGGTCTTTGACTATCCTGAAATAGTTTTCATATATGTTCCCGTCATACGAGCCCAATGCAGAATTGATAAACAGATCTGGATAATTGAAGGAGTCAGTTAGAGTGATTATGTCAGGTCTAACGAGCAAACATAACTCATTGATCTTTTCATAAGTAATGTAATTGAACAACTCTGGAGTGAGGATTTTGAAAGTAACAAATAACCCACTAAAAGACTCAATGAGGGTGAATGCATACAAATGAACCAAGTTTCTCAACGCATTCTTAATCGAGCTATCTGCACTTTCTGCCCGCGAGTTGAATTCACTCAAAAGGTAGTTATGGGCCTTCAATTTGGCCAATTGAACTTTCTGGACTCCAATTGTTTCATAATCACCCCTTCTCTCAGAGAGAAGAACGTGGCATGAATAAGCCAATCGGGTGATGAGTACTTGTAACCCTAGAATTATTTTATCAATTCCTAGATTCTCTTTTGAGATTATGATTTCGTCATTGACGTACTCCTTAAAGTTATTCAAAAATGACAATGTACCTTTCACCAGTTGGCCGCCCTCAATCAATTTGCTTAAAGCCTGAATCAAAGATTTCCCTGCACTCCCAGCCAAAACATTGTTATCACCCTCCCAAGTACATTGAACACTCCAATCATCAAAACCTTTCCCAAATCCAGCATATGCTGAATAGCCGTGGCCACCACAGGCTTGTCTTGCTTCATCAATCAAGCCAGAAATTACCCAAGAACAAGTCGATTTCAAAGCAGCAGAGTCGGTAAACATATTTTTCATTTCTACTACAGAGGCAGCTAACGACGTTTGGTCATTGTCGGATACAGCCTTATCCAACCTTGTTAATATGTCAGACAACAGACTCTCCAATTTCACAGCACCAGCAGAAAATGCATAAATCATTGCAAGGTAGGGGAATAAACGTCTTTGATGTAATGGATAATCAATGATCTGGGTCTCAGTAGAATTTGCCTTGACTCTGAATTGTTTCCTTGCAACGGCATAACGCAAAGCTATGGTGATGAATCTTGCCCCAGCTCTGAAGGAATCTCCAACTATCACCACTCTACCGCTAACCAATGCAGCTAATGCCAATTGAGCGGGAGCCAGTTGACGAACATTCCCCTCATTGTCAATCTTTGAAAACTTTTGTAACATGAAGGCTCTTGGAATTCGGACACTGGAGAACTGGATCCACCCATTATCTACACCCGCCCTTCCCATTTTGGCGCCAATATCCCCAATAGTAACACCAGGCATCAAATCGTGGTTGGAATCTCGCAAGGGAGTCACAAAGACCTTGACACCGTGATCTTTGCCCTCCACGATCAATCTGGCATAGACTACAGCATGAGTAGCGGAATGGGCAGCTCCACCGATCCACCACTTTGTAGCACCAATATGAGGGGTATTAATAACAAATTCATCAGTTTTGGCATCAAATGTTGCAGTAGTTTCCACACTAGCAGTATCAGAACCATGTGCTAGCTCTGTGAGAGCGAAACAACCGAATATACCTTTGAGAGCAGGGGTTTCTTTAGTGGCAGACCAAAACTTAAGTTGTTCTGCGGTTCCATTGGAACGTATAGCATTCAAAAACAAGCCCACATCTACAATAAGTCTAGTGCCCAATTGAGTGTCAAACACACTCACAAGACAATAGAGTTTCCTATTGAAGATATCCAAGCCATCAATTTCTGCATATCTTGCCATTCGATTGATTTTCAAGGCGGTGATCTCCAACTGTTGTGGCCTTGTATAATCATAATCTCTAGACGAAGCTGCTAATACGGGATCTCTTTCAATTTGCTGGATAAATATCTTGAGTCTGGCTGCCTCTTTCTCGTCATTCCCGTTCAACCAGACGTACATTTTGTCAGTATCGAAGGAAGGACTCACTCTTTCTTGCTGAAGCAAGGCTTTGGGGTTGGGACCCGGAGACGACTCGATTGAAGACATGTTTGGTTTGTTTAGTTATTGGAGAATATATGGCAGAAATAGCTCTTTAAATAACCAGTACACGGGCATCCATCCAACCTAAAAATGATCATTCTCATGCATCGCCAAATGCGGCTGAGGACGAACACGGCCAGGTGTTGGAAAGGGAATTCTAACAGAGAGTAGCTATTGAGAATTATTTAAATGTTTCATTAAATCTAGTTAAAAACCTTCTCCTTTGGGTGTCGTTCAAAAAAAGAAATTGTTGAAAATACGATTACCAAGTGTAGTTGGCCATAAATAGTATAGTCGGATATGACCAAAAGATGTGAAATTATTAAAATTTGCCAATACCTTCCTATTTTCTTCTTCTATATGTTCCAATTCATTATACGTGATAATCTATTGTGAAAACATACAAATGCTTGAATGAATTAGCCATATTCTATACAAATGCAGCCATCCTGCGGGTCTGTCATCTCAGTCTAGTGGTGCTTTAGCGAGATCTAAGACCGGCACTAAGAACGCTAGGATCAAACTAAATGGCGTTGCTTCTCGTGAGTTATCCAATAACGTGAAAATTGGAAGTTGTTGAACTCTTGGAAAATATCTGGAACTCTTTTCTCTCCGCATTCCAATGCACAATTACCCCACCATTTCGCTCTACAAACCTTAATTCTTTGATCTGACAGAACACTATAGGACGAGGTGTGATGATGAGATTGGAACGGACAAGAATATTGCTGCCGTAACGTCTAGAATGTAAGTAACCCGCTCGACCAACCTCAACACCAACCGATTACCGCAACTTTGATCTTCTCCAATTGCCAATGCTTGGAGAAGGGGTAAGTTAGGTTTATGAATATCTGCCGTGACGAGTGGAACGCTTGCTCCATCACTCCCCAATACCCACCAAACTTCTGCAGAGCGCCCAGTTGATGTCCGAAAC
Organism: Nothofagozyma chilensis; assembly: GCA_030573195.1. NCBI lineage: Eukaryota > Fungi > Ascomycota > Pichiomycetes > Serinales > Cephaloascaceae > Nothofagozyma > Nothofagozyma chilensis. Next base: position 14,146 of record JAJMCV010000006.1, read on the forward strand.
TGCACAGAAACTGAGCTTCAAGGAGGTTGAACAATGGCGTATAGAGTTGTTCGGTGAACCTTAATTTCGGCACAAAAATATAAGTATGCCGTGATTTCTGGGGAATCCCTGAATGAGAATTGACCACATTAACATTGCAACATGTCAGAATTCGATATCGACGAGTTGGTGTCTCAAATGACAATGGAAGAGAAGGTCAAGTTGTTGGGGGGTAAAGACAATTGGCACACATGGGATGTCGAAAGATTGAATATTCCCTCTATTAGGGTCAGTGACGGGCCCAACGGTGTCATAGGTACGAAGATGGTGGGAAGTGTTCCTTCTGGCTGTTTCCCTTGTGGGACTGCATTGGCTGCAACCTTTGACAAGAAGCTCTTGGAAGAGGTGGGTGCCTTGATGGCACAGGAGGCCAAGGCCAAGGGTGCCCATGTCATCTTGGGTCCCACGGTCAACATGATCAGATCCCCATTGGGTGGAAGAGGTTTCGAATGTTTCAGTGAGGATCCGGTGGTGAGTGGACTCGTTGCTTCAGCAATTATCAATGGGACGCAGAAGAACGGCATCTCTTGCACCTTGAAGCATTTCATTTGCAACGATTTTGAGGACGACAGAAACTCCGTGTCGGCCATTGTCACTGAAAGGGCCTTGAGAGAGCTTTATTTATTGCCTTTCCAGATTGCCATCAGAGACTCGCAGCCAAATTCAATTATGACTTCTTATAACAAGGTCAATGGGGAACATGCCTCCCAATCGAAGCGTCTCTTAACAGATATATTGAAAGTGGAATGGGGCTGGGAAGGTTCCATCATGTCGGATTGGAATGGTTGTTATTCGATCAAAGAGTCAATTGAGAGTGGTTTGGATCTTGAGATGCCCGGTCCTCCCAGAATGAGACATATCAATTCCGTCACACATGCTGTCAGTACTAGAGAAGTTCACAAGAGGGCTCTTGATGAGAGAGTGAAGGGAATCTTGAAATTGGTAAAGTTTGGTATCGAGAATTCTGGTCTTCCCTTAACTGACTTACCAGAAGGGGAGACGAATAACACTCCTGAGACTGCTGCTGCTTTGAGAAAGTACTCTCAAGAATCAATTGTGTTGTTGAAGAACGACAACAACATTTTACCTTTAAAGAAAGATGAAAACATAGCTGTGATTGGTTATAATGCCAAGAGTGCCGCCTACTGTGGGGGTGGGTCAGCCTCGTTGGTTCCTTACTATGCGGTGACCCCATACCAGGGAATCGTATCCAAATTGGACAAGGAACCAGCTTTCTCTAGGGGTATATCCGTTAGCAGACTCTTGCCTCCAATCGCAGATGACTTAGTGAGGGAAGATGGCTCGAGGGGTTATACCGCAAAGGTGTACGACTTGCCTGTTGGTCTGGAAGACAGAAAGTTACTTGAATCCCTGGAATGGAGCAGTCCCAAGATCTTGTTGTGGGATACGACGTATGGTATTACAAGTGGGAAATGGTATATGGAATTGGAAGGTGACTTAGTACCAGAGGAGACAGGATCATATGAATTTGGTCTTGCTGTGTGTGGGAGTGGACTTATGTATATTGATGACCAACTTGTTATTGACAACAAAACCAGCCAAGTTCCTATCGCTCCTGGCAGTATATTAACACGTGAAGAAAAGGGGGTCATAAATTTGAATAAGGGACAAAAGTATCGTATTAGATGGGAAATTGGATCGGCACCTACTTCGTCGTTCCCACTCACCACTCCATTTACTGGAGCTATTGTATTATTTGGATATCAAAAGCAATTTGACCCTGAAATAGAGTTCAAACGTGCCTGTGAAATTGCAAAGGATGCTGATAAAGTTGTCTTATGTGTGGGAACTACACAGGAGTTTGAAGCAGAGGGTAGCGATAGAATAGATTTTGGACTTCCTGGTTATGGTAATACACTAGTCGAAGAAATTTTGAAGGTTCAACCCAACCTTGTTGTGGTTAATCAATCAGGAACTCCTATAGAAATGCCCTGGTATAAGGAAGTGCCTGCTATCGTGCAAGCTTGGTTTGGCGGTAATGAAGGTGGTAATGCAATTGCTGATGTGTTGTTTGGTGATGTCAATCCTAGTGGGAAATTAGCTGCCACTTTCCCACTTAAGATAGAGGACACCCCAGCCTTTTTAAACTTTAAGGCTAACAACGGTGAAGTATTATATGGTGAAGATATATATATTGGCTATAAGTATTATGATAAAGTGGATCGTAACGTTATGTTCCCGTTCGGATACGGTTTATCTTATACTTCCTTTGAGATTTCCGACCTAGTTGTTACCAAGGAGAAGGATGTGCTTAAGATATCGGTCAAAGTCACTAATACTGGTAAGGTGGATGGTGCCGAAGTAGTCCAAGTGTATGTTTCTCCTAAATCTCCTTCTATTGCAAGACCCAAAAAGGAGTTAAGAGATTTTGCAAAGGTTTTTGTGAAGGCTGGTGAATCCGAGGTGGTGGAACTTGTGTCCAGTGTCAAGTATGCCACATCATTTTATGATGTGTATGAGGATAGTTGGTGTTGTGAAGCGGGAGACTATGAAGTTTTGGTAGGTACTTCGTCAGCAGACTTGCCTTTGACAAGTTCTATAACAGTACCTGGCACCAGCTACTGGAAAGGTATTTAATGTTAAGTTTTTTTTGTTCAATATTGTAACTTGAGACAGAAGGTGACTGACTACCTATGGTTAATTCGCTTGGGGACAGCCACAACCTTCCGCTTCGATATTCGTAGGGTTGATTACCGCCACAAAATAGTTTAAAAGCCGGTGTATAAAGAAAATAACATGCGAAGTGAATTCACTCCTGTGACGCTTTCTTGAAATATTCATCACAGAAGCGGTAGATAGGAGTAAAAAGAGATGATTATCCGCTATGAGAGAGTAGATAGTGCAATGATTTCATGATGAGTTCGGAATCTTATCAAAGGCATAGGGCTTAAAGAACGGGGATATAAATGTTAGAATAGCGGTTATTCTCTTACCTGTGTGTGGAAAAAGTAGATGTAATAGTCAAGTGGATTTAGAGTGCCAAAACGGGAAATTAGCGTTCATCTATATTTGGAATTCTGGTTCCAGAAGTTCGTTGCTTTTGACTTGCCTCGCCCTTGCCGCCGCCTGTAATGATTATAGCGGGTTCGAAATCTCAGATCCTATCATCTAGAGTCAAATAAACTCTATCGTGCCAAGTTGTGCCAAGAGTGCTATTTGCTTAATGAATCGTCGTATCGCCTCTTGCACCGCTTTACCCCAAGACATTCAAACCCTTATCACAACTCGTGATTTTGGCCTATCTCTGGGAACTCTTGTCAAACTGCAAAACCTCAAGGGTTTAAACTACCCGAGGGTCTTGGTTGCTTTGGAAAACATGCTTCCTTGAATTATACGATCACGCACACTTATCTTGAGATGTGTGTTCAGATTGCCTTATCATCGACCCTTACTCCTCTAATCCATGCAACCTGACAGATGTTGCATATATTTTGACCGCGCTTGCAATAGTTTCAACCGAATTGGACATTATCTTGCAATGCTCAGAACCTTGCATTACTTGCCGCGACAATTGGGGGGTTGCAATCCGCTGGTTTGAGTCCAAATAGGTAGGGATTGAATGCGACAAGTGTCTACAATGGTGCGCGGATGAGAGGATTGGTGTTGATCTAGGATGTTGTGGGGCGGCTAACGTTTACTCGATTTCTTGTATTATTTCTTGGCATTGCTATCGAATGAGATGGCAGATAGCTATCTATGCCTAACTATGTGAGACCATATGTCAAAATACCCCCAATAGGCATTAGACGACATTCATTAAGCAATCAGAAAGATCTCTATGCTTGAAACCCTATTAATCAAATCGGCTGCATGATAAACTATCATTTGTTTTAACTGCATACATTTCTAAACCTGGAAATTTCATAGATTGGACAGTATATAAGGGCGATGATAATCCTCGTGAGTTTCGATCTCTCTTGAAGATCATCGAATACAGTTCAAATTATACATAATGTCGGACGATTCTATAGACGCAGAGAAGAGAGGAAATGTGGAGCATAACATCATTGCCTACAAATCCTCTGCCAGGGAACAGCTTGAGGGGCTTGAGAAGAAGGCTGATCAGATCATTGGGTTGAAATATTTCGAGGAGGCCAGATTGATGTCTCCCGAGGAGATCGAGGCTGAACACTCAAAAATCAGATTGAAGATAGATCTCCATTTGATGCCGGTTCTTTGTATTACTTACACTTTACAATTCTTGGATAAATTAGCCTTGAATTATGCTTCCGCCTATTCCTTGATCACTGATTTGAATTTGACCGGTCAAAGATATTCCTGGGTTGCTGCCATCTTCAACTTTGGCTATCTCTTCTGGGCTCTTCCTGGTAATTACATTATCCAAAAAGTCCCAGTTGGTAAATATACTGCTTTCTTAATTTTCACCTGGGCAATCATCTTAATTGGACACATTGGTGCTCAGAATTATGGAGGTATTTTAGTGTTGAGATTTATCTTGGGAATGTTCGAGGCCTCCATCTCACCATCTTGTATGACTCTTTGTTCCATGTTCTATACGAAGAAGGAACAGCCTTTTAGAATGTGTACTTTCCTTTCCTTCAACGGTGTTTCTACCATGGTGGGTGCTTTATTGGGTTACGGATTGGGACATGCAACCAGTTCTGCTCTTAAACCTTGGAAGTTGATCTTCTTGGTGATCGGTATTCTTAATCTTACCTGGAGTGTGGCCTTCTATTTCTTGTGTCCAGATTCTCCAACAAATGCCAGATTCTTGAGTGAGAGAGAAAGAGCTATCGTTGTGGAAAGAATTTCAAGAAATAACATGGGAATCAAAGATGTCCATTTCAAGAAGTATCAGGTGTACGAGACTTTTTTGGATTGGAAGACATACATCTATGCTATAATTGGTATTTGTTGCGGTGTTATTAACGGTGGTTGTTCCAACTTCCAATCTGCTTTACTTAAGGGTTTCGGATTCAGCGGTATTTCTACCACTATTTTACAATTGCCCACTGGTGCTATTGAGTTCGTTGTTGTGTTTTCTTCCGGAGTGTTGGCCATTACCTACAAGAACTTAAGATCTTACCTCCTCATCTTAACCTGCGTTCCTGGTTTGGCTGGATTAATCGGAATCCATGTGATTGGATTGGAGCACAGATGGTCGTTGGTGGGTTGCACTTGGTTACAATATATTATCGGTGGTCCGGTGATCTTGTGTTGGACTTTATTGGCCGCCAATGTGGCCGGTCACACCAAGAGAACCGTCACTAATGGTCTTTGGTTCACATTCTATGCTGCTGGTAATATCATTGGAGCCAATATCTTTTACGCCAGGGAAGCACCAAGATATCACACTGGTATTATAGCATTAATTGTTTGCTACTGTTTAACGATAGCTGTTACAATCGCTTACAGACTTGGTATCCAATATGAAAACCATGTAAGAGATAAGGCCTGTGGTGGTTACACAGAAGAAATCGCTGAGCAAGCCGTCATCGATGGGTTCAAGGATATGACAGATAAGGAAAATGTTGGGTTTAGATATTCATTATAGTTATTTACTGAGCAATCAAGCTTTTGATTCGATTGATGTAATTAAGAAGTACTAGTCAAACCAGGAGCTTGAAGTTAATCATTTCAAGTATTTTCACACCTCAATGCTTAGCATTTCTTTCTCTGGTGTCAATCGACAACTTGGATAAGATCTCCCCAGAAGTCCCCCCTTCCTCGGTATGGCCCTTCATGACACCATTAAAGTCTTTATCGCCCTTATTTTGATGCAACTTGAACTTGCTTTCTATCTTGGTGATTTCGATCTCCAATCCAGTAATGGACTTTTGGAGCAAATTCAAGTATTCCTTGGGGGTCTCTGTTATGGACCACGGGACTTGTCTCGAAGACTCCTCTTTCTTGGATAAGTCGGTCAATTGAGTGTATACCCAATCAGGATCGTCTTGAACCGTTGGGACACCGTAACAATGCACTGAGGCAAAATCCCATGTTGGCACCACTTTCCCGTTCTCCTGTTTGCTTGGATACCATGACGGTGTGACGTATGAATTTGGCGACTGGAAAATCAACAAGGCTTCGCCGCCCTCTCTGAGATGCTCCAATTGAGTGTTCTTCTTGTTCACGTGTGCTCTAAGATACTTCTTATTGGTGTCTGGGTCCACATAGAGCAAGAAAGGAATGTGGTTGGCGAAGATGCCGCCAGATTCGTCTTTTGTGACGATGGTGGCCAAGGGAAATTGGTTAATTATCTCAGCCTGTGCATCCCACGAATTCTCGTCAAAATGAGGAAGAATAAACATTGTTACTCTCCAAAAAATATATTATGAAAATTTGCAACCTCTTATCTATCAATGCCCCAGTTCCGGCATGGTGTGTGTGTATCGAGCGGCTACCGGTTGCCGTAGTAAACTCTATGTCTTCCGTCGAATCACGGTGAAGAATTTGTCATAATGACGTCTAGACATTCCCAATTGAGATGGGTGCTACAGCCACACTAAAAGTATTATATATAACCAAACGTACTATATAATCCATCCGAATATCTTTTCGTAAAGCCATTCTCTATCAATCTTATTGCCGTTCTTCTGTCTGATCTCTTTCTTTTCTTGTTGGGAGCGGTTGAACTCTTCTTCTTCAAAATCAATGATGTCTTTATAAGTGACTAAGTCTGCTTCTTCTGGCTTGACAAACTTGTCTTTCTTGATTATCAAGCGCCCGAAAAATAATGCAGCATACACGGGTATTCCTATATAACCAGTAATGAATGTCTTGTAATCGAAGGGTCCATGTCCAACAAACACCGTGAAGTTCTTGAGAAGCGCAATGAGAACACACAAGAATAGCGCAAAGTAACATCCCCAAGGTTGTAATGGTGCACGATAGCGTAAATCTCTCTTTCGATCGATCCCTTGTGCAATCAACGCTCTTCTGAAATAGATATAAGTTATCAAAATCGAGATCCAAGTCAATAACCCAAAAATAGACACCACGTTGACAAAATAGGTGAATATCTGGGCTGATCCAGATGACACATTCATAAACCCTAAACAACAAAACAAAAACGACACCGCTAAAGCATACAAGGGAACACCTCTTCCATTTGTCTTTGCAAATAGTCCGGGAGCCATACCATCTGCTGCCAAAGCATACAAGGTTCTCGAAGAAATATACATATCCGAATTGGATGCGGAGAACACAAATATCAAGATACAAGCATTGAGAATGTGGGGCAAAACGGGTATTCCAGCATTTACAATGGCCACTACAAATGGGGATGCCGAGGCACTGGTTTTGGCCTTTTTGGCTGTCAACAAAAGTGGATCATTGTATGCAACACACATTCCCAACAAGAAAACGGATACGATGTAGAAAATGGCGATTCTGTAGAACGTTAATCTCATAGCTTTGGGAATTGCTCTTCTAGGATTGAATGCTTCACCGGCTGTCACCCCAACCAACTCAGTTCCCAAAAAGGCAAAGACAGCTGTGACAAAAACAGAAACGAAAGAAACCAATCTTCCTTTCCCTCCGTTTATTGTTGCAGAATATACAGCAAACGCCCCTGGATTATGGTAGAACTTGAATCCAATTACACCTTCCTTCCCAACACCCGCTGTGATACAGATCATTAATATAATTAACCCACATATGATAATGACCTTGATCCCTGAAAGCCAGAATTCTAACTCACCGAAGAATTTAACTCCAAATACATTGATAAAAGTTATCAAGACGAGAATCACTGCAATCCACACCCCGGGGTTTACTCTTTCTCTACTGATCCAATACTGTATTACCAAGGCACCGGCTGTGAGTTGATTTGGAGTGGAAATTAAATACTTCAAGAAATAAGTATATCCAACAGCAAAACCCAAAGCTTTCGAGCAATAACGTGAAGCGTATCCTCCGAATCCCTCTGGAAGAGCAATGAAGGTAGCCATTTCACCGAGACAGATCATAACTATCCAGACAACAAACCCAACAACTGTGTACGAAATCAACACACTGGCCGGTCCAGCATTTGCTAAAGCACTTCCTGTTCCAATGATCAAACCAGTTCCCAAGGCACCGCCAATCCTGGAAATTAGTAAACTCACTTAATGATCAGAGAAACACTTACGCGATCATGGAGATATGTCTAGCCTTCAAGTCCCTTTTCAATCTATGGCCATCCGAGATAGCCACGGGAGTGGATTGGTAGGATTTCACGGCATATTCAAAGGTATGTTGAGACAAGACTGGATCCAACTCTTTGGAGCTATAATCTTTGAAGGTGTTTTTCTCGGGATCCATGTTGAAGTGGGTAGGGACTGAAGAGAGGGTCTAATCTAGAGGGTCTGGTGACTTAAATATAGTTTACTCAGATATTCTTATCAGTTGCAGTGCCCAGAGAAGTTCAGGGCTAGCAAGTTGTTGATGATTAAAGTTGTGATGCATGAGACAATGAAAGGGTGGAGTGTTGCTGGGATAAGGGAGTTTGGATGGAATTGGGTGGGATATGAGAGCTAGGACGGTGGAATGGGGCAATGGGGGATAATTGAAGGGTCCTGGTTATCTTGTGGGCGGATGATGGTTTCCACAAGTACAAGAAAAGGTTTCAATAACGCAATTTGATTAGAAAAACGAAGACTTCAAGATAATTTTAACATAGTAGTTTGTAGAGAAGATAATTCAATAGCTGAGTTTGGAACTTTGGGTTGGTGGAATTGCCGAGAGGTGTTATCTATGGTTGCAACGGTGCAGCAGTCGGATTGGGTCATTGGAGAGTCTACACAACAAGACACAAGGAATATTCCTCTAATTCCTATAATTCGTGTGATCATTGCGATTCTATGATTTATAATCACAAAAAAATCAATTTTCAATTTCAGATTAGACGGGTCCACATCATCACCACACCATCCCCAAGTGACAGCTGGCTATTCCCACCAAGTCGAACCGTACTGGGGCAATTACCACCATGAGCTCTACAACTAGTTTCTATTCTAATTAGATCTCTCCACATTCTCATCACATTACACCACACATCTCATTACACCACACCACCCACACACACCGTCTCGTCTAATCGGTCGATCTAAACGACGTCAATAAATCTGAATATTTTCATCTCCTAAATTGTATTTCCACCACAACGACAAAATGGCCAACGGGGAGAATTCCAGGGCGATCAACCACCACATCAACGAATTCTTGAGCAAGGGTGAGTATTTTGGGTTTCTTTATTATTTCCGTGCTAATTGCAGGTCCCACCAAATTGAAGCTCGATGAAAGTTTATGCCTTTCGTTCGCGCAGGACTTGAAACGTCATGTTTTGGGGAAAGATAAACAGGAAAAGGTCAACAGTATTGTTGTTCTTGCCAAATTGTTGGACATCAGTCCCCCCTCCGACGGGCTTCTCGCCGTTTTCGACGAAACGCTCTTCAACTCGTTGTATTCGGTGGTCAGCATCAGCATGTCCAACGAGACATTCAAGTCGATTCTCAAGATCTCCGGCGTTTATTTGACGGGTGCGGTCACCGTGTCCAGAGGTCCAAAGACCTTCGAGCCCTTGATCGCCGCCGTTTGCAAGAACTTGCAATTGTTCGATGTCGTCACAAACAAGCTCTACACCCAAGATGTGCGGATTCTGGCGCTTTCGTTGGACTTCGCCTCGAAGCTCCTGATGCGGGCCTTGGAACAGAATCTCGACGACATTGTCACCATCGTCATCAGATTGCGCGAGGTTGGCTTCTCCACCGCCATTTCCACCATCACAGAAGACAAGTCCTTCGAGTCCGAGATCGCTACGAATCTCGACGATTTGGCTAAGGCCTTCAAGCTGACCTACACATACTTGTCCTCGGTCAAGTTCGACACCAACGTCAATTCCCACAAATTGTTATGGAAGGAGTTATTGTCCACTCTCGAGAGATCGTTGAACGACAGCAGTAAGACACCAACACCCCAGGAATACGCAAGAGCAGGCTTGACTGAATCGCCCTCTACCTTCATTCTCTCGGACTTCTCCATCTTGGACGCCATCGACTTCTTGGTCTTCTTGAAGGACCCCAACATGTCCTTCAGAAAGTCCTTCTACGAGCAATTGATGTTTGCCCTGGACAAGTCCATCTTCCCTGTGTGCAGAAGTGCCTTGGCCACCTCGGCCATCTTGTCTGATGTGTTCAACTCCGGTAACTATCCTAATCTCCAGGACCACATCCTTCATTACGATTTGTTGTATTACCACAGCATCTACAACACCTTGAAGATATGGCAAGCGTCCAAGGCGGAAGACGGCGACTTCGAGACCATCTTGAAGTTGGTCATCTTCTTGTACGGCTATTTGGACTCCCATATCGACTCAAACACCTTCGTGGAAGATGTCTTGGACTCCATTGGAAACTTGTCCTACGAACAATTGAGAAAGTTGCAATTCGACAAGCTCCAACAAGACCATTATTCGCAATGGTCCGTGGAATCGGGAAAGTTCGACAAGTTGTTGAACGAAGAGGTGTTTGAATTTGTTCGTGAACAGAGAGTGTTACAGCTCTTAAAGGGATCTTGGGTCTACAGCGAGAACCCTGTAGAGGCCAATAATAATAATAGGAAGCCAAAGATGTATTTCATAGTGTTGTCGCCAAACCGTCAATCGGTCATCTACAAGGAATATAAGTTCAAGACGTCAAACACTCCGAATCTCGATGCAAAGGATGGCTCCATCATCGATTTGTCCTTGATAATCGACTTCGAAGCCACCAAGATCAGACAAGACACAGGTGTCCCTACACATAGCAGATTGATCAATATAGTGAGTAGAGCCTCCTTCGAGAAGCTTGTCTTGGTGGGCAAGAACAAGCCTCTCTTCACGTTCTACACCGATACCAAAGAAGCTTCTTATGTGTGGTTGGATGGGTTGAAGATGTTGAACAATAACTCGTCCTTATCATCAGATACCTTGGATCAATTGAAGATGTTGATTGATATCAGAAAAAACGTCCAATTGTTATCGCTTAACAAGAACAATAATGAGGCCCCAGTGGATGTTTCTGAAGATGCCTCCATTTATAATATTAATACCTTGAATTCTTTGGCCACTAATTTTTATTATAAATAGTTCTATACTTTAATTTATTTCATTGCTACATCTTCTCAGTATTATAAACCCACTTTTATTTAATGACTATGCTCTATCTATCTTTTAGCTCTCAATTTCTTCTTCTTCTTGTCAACCTTGGCCTTTTGTTTGGCATAGGTTCTCTTCTGGTCCTCGGAACGGTCAATCTTGGTCTTCTTATAACTTCTTCCAACCTCCTTACGTTCTTCAATTGTCTTTCTCTTCTTACTGTTTATCTGCTTACCGCCCTTGGACAACACCCTGAGGGTGTCGGACTTCTTCTCGGCCTCGGTTTGGAACCAGGTTCTCTTTGGACGCGATTGAATTTCACTCTTGTATCTCAACAAGTTCTCACCCTTACGCAATTCCATTTCAGCCAGAAGAATCTCCTTTTCTTGCTTCTCTTCCTCTAACACCTCTTCGATGGTTGACTCTTTAGTCGATATGATTTTGTTGATCTCTTCAACTTCTTTCCAGTCAACATTACGACCAACAGCCTTACCATTCTTACTGTCTTCAACACCTTGAATGGCTTCCTTGACGATGGAACGATCACCCGAAGATTCTCCAACAAACGAGATGGAACGACCTTCTCTACCAGCACGCGCAGTACGACCAACTCTATGTAAATAGATCTCGTAGGTCTTAGGCATATCGAAATTAACGACAACTTCAATCTTTGGAATATCCAAACCACGAGAAGCCAAATCTGTACAAATTAACACAGGAACATCCAAGTTCTTGAAGTCGGTTATACTCTTTAAACGCTGGTCTTGGGTCAAAGAACCATGCAATTCAGAAACCTTCATGCCTAGTAAACCCAAGATAATTCTCAATTTGTGGGCCATCTCCTTTCTGGCAACGAAAACCACAATTCTGTTCTGTTGCTTCGAGTCGATTTTCTTTAAAAGATTGAACAATAACGACGGCTTCAATGGCTCTCTCTTTCTGATTCTGACGAACTCTTGCATCAAACCAGAGGCAGCTTGCTTTGGAGGGTTGATCATGACTCTGACAGGTCTTTGCAACGATAATTGCACCAAAGACTTGATTTTCGAGTTCATGGTGGCAGAGAATAACAACGTTTGTCTCTGAGATGGGATCAACGACAAGATTTCGCTCAATTCCTTTTGGAACCCTTCTTCCAACATTCTATCGGCTTCATCCACAACCAACACTTCGACACTGTCCACACTGAAACTTGGAGAGTTTCTGATATGATCAATGAATCTCCCCGGGGTGGCCACCACAATATCCGGACGGGTCTTCAATTCCTGTTCTTGTTGTCTCAAGTTCAACCCACCAACGGCTAAACCAAAACTCAAGCCGTTGACATATTGACCAATCTTCTTACCCACATCGGCCACTTGGATAGCCAATTCACGAGTAGGAGCCAACACAATGACTCTGGTCGAGGCGATTTTGGCGGGTTTATATAATAAACGCTCAATGATTGGAATCATGTAAGCGGCAGTTTTACCAGAACCAGTCACGGCACCGGCAACAATGTCCTTACCCAATAAAGCGATTGGGATGGTGGCACTTTGAATAGGAGAGGGGGTCGAATAACCAAGATTGGCAAGACCTCTGAGAACAGGACGCGACAAAGATAACGTGTTGAAGGTTTTATGAATTTGTTTATTAGTTTCCGGTTGGTCTTCTTCAGCAGCATAGAAATTGGCCATATCTTCGGCGGTATCTTCCTCGATCTCGACATCTGGAAGGTTCGAGCCGACATCTATTGGGATTTCTGTTTCCTCTGCTTTTTCCTCTTCTTCTTCCTCCTCTTCTTCGTCTTCGTCTTCGTCTTCTTCTTGTTCCTCCTCTACACCCATACCAAATCCATCCATGGCCAATTCGTCATCATCTTCGTCACCCTCGTCATTTTCACTTTCCTCCTCCTCTTGCTCCTCCTCAGCAGTAGCAGTACCAGCTAATTTACCTAACCCCCCCTTTCTTCTAATAATCCCATCAAGATCAACATCCTTCTTCGTCACCTGCTTCTCCTCATCCACCTTGAACTCCCAGCCCTGGAAATCCGTGGTGATCTCGAAATCGTCCAAGGTGAAGAGAAAGTCCGGGTTCAAGTCCTCGTTGGTCTTCTCCTCCACCTCTTCTTCTTGCTTCTTGCCCTTCTTCTTCTTGTTCTTCTTCTTCTCCACAACAATTTCCTCTTCCGACTCCTCCTCGGGTATTATCGGAAATCCCGCTTCCTCATCCTCACTATCGATGGTGAGCACAAAATCAGATTTACTCATGTTTCTCGTGTCTCAATCTTTCTCACTAATGCTGTTCAGGGCAAACTTCTTGCTGCTTTTGGGTGCTGCAATAAATAAATATTTCGCGATGAGGTATGCGAGTTACGGGTGGACTGAGATGTTCTGTGGTTTATGGGTTGTGGGCCCTGTGGTTGTGAGGTGGTGATGTTGTGTGTGGTGGTGATGTTGTGTGTGGTGCGTGTAGTTGTGAATATATTGTGTGGTTGTGTGGTGGTGATGATGATGTTTGCGTAGTTTATTATAATTAATCTAATTCTTAATTCTGGTGCATAGTTCGATATGGTGAACTTTATGTACCAAACCCGGGGATGTGGTGCAATATTGTGATTATGGTGGTGTGGTGAGGTTGGCGATTTCAGAGTGTTTTAGAGATTATATATATAGTTATTTATTATCCATATATTCGATCTAATTTGTTTATGATAATCTGGGGTATGATTAGATGTTACAAACATGATGGACTGAATCCGGGGATGTGGTGCAATATTGCGATTATTGTGGTCTTATGAGTTGGTGATTCAGGAGCTAGTAGTATGATATGCCTTATTGTCGGTATTATCTAATCCTAAGTATAAAATGTTTCATTCTGGACAACAAAACAGTTCACAGCTTCACCACACCAAACCCGGGGATATGGTGAATCGTGATCTGGTGCCCACCACATCACCCTATCCACCGCACGCCGCCAGTACTTCATTATCAAACGTCATCAATCAATCAATCAATTCCAATTAATCATCAAAATGCTCCATTCTCTCGGCGGATACACGAAATTGCCTGCGTCGTTCAACAGCTTGGGCGACTCGTTCTCGCCCGCGCGAATTTTATTCCAGATCGTCATATTACAATGCTTCTATTATGTAGCGGGGGGGTTGATATTCATGCTCACGGCGTTTTTGTGTGGCTATGAGTTCAGTTTCGATTGGGTCTTCTCGTACAAATTCGTAGACATCCAGAACGCCTTGGGATTGACGTTGTTTTGTCTCTGGCTCTTCGATAGTCTTCTTTGCGTGCTCTTCATGACCATCATCATCGGGAGATCCAAATTGGCGTGGGATTTCGCCTTGACGGTGCACTTCATAAACTTTCTTGTTTGTTGGGTGTATGCGCGCCATTTGCCCGACTCGTTTCTCTGGTGGTGTTTGCAGGTGCTCAGTTGTGTGTTGTTGGTGAGTCTAGGGACCTACACCACGAGATGGAAGGAATTGAGACAGACGTTTTTTGAGGACATGGTGGACCCGGAATTGGGTAATGTCCATCATAATGGCGATATTGAGAGCTTCGAGTTGCAGACCATGAAGAGCACTGGGACGCCTTCGTGAGGAAATAGGGGTTGACGAATCAAATGAACAAATAGCATATAATAAGTCGTATATTTATAGATCTTTGCATTGAAGGGTGTAGTTGAATGGCGGATTTATTCGGGGAATATCCGGAGAAAAGTATCAATATATAGTTTAAAGTAATGATATCTACAGCTATTGTGGCAATGCGTGGAAAGGCCATTCTCAAGATGTGTAGGTGGTGCTATTTGGGTTGTCTTTAGTATCCTCTCCCTTTTATGGCGGTCTTTATATCAGACATGATTATAGTCCTGCTGATGATGCTGTTTTGAGACTCTGATTCTTTGTTTATGAGACAAAGAACATTCAATTCAACATCAAACAATCAACAGATGTTTCCATTTTACCAAGATCAATAATCTATTTCTGGGATTCGGTCATGATCGGGGGATGATTCAATTTGTCAAGACGTTCACATCCAAGAGAAACAAAAGAACAGATTCAAAGAAGATATATAATCCAATGAAAAATGAGAATGAGAATCCTTAGTGAGATTGGCTCTTAATTGGATCTCTTGGTATGCCAATTACAAGGACTTCCAATGCTTTTCTGACCAAATTGAATGTATTCTTTATTTATTGGTAATGACGGTGCTGGTATTTATCTTCTTTATTTATTGGTAATGACGGTGTTGGTATTTATCTTTTTAATTTTAAAAAATTGATTTAATTCAAATAAAGATTATAGTATTAATTTAATTAAGTTTTATAATCGAATTTATTTATTTAATATTTTTCTTCGCCTTTTGGAACATCAATATCAAAATTTTACACCAACGGAAACTCAATTTGCAATTAATACAAACTAAAGAGTGTAATATTTGTTGTCGTCGAAATATCTATCTGACCCATTTCTTCATTTGAATCAAACATCCCCAATACGCTTCTTCTTTCAAAATGGAATTCTCCCCTCAACTATAACCACACAAAACATCTCAATTAACCAAGTTCATTAAACATGACTTGATTGTTACAGTCAACAACGAGAGATCATTCAAACCAAATTCGCCAAAGTAGAGTCTCAATTCTTGGCGATAATACGATATAAGCGTAGAAAGGGCGTTGCGAAATCTCTCGCAAGATGTCTACTCATACACCACTGATGAATGTAAACAAATAACAATAAAAACATTTATAAATATCTATACCACCTTGTCAACACCTGACAATCCTTTATCATCAGGATAATTTCTTGCCCAAACACAATCCCCACCGTGATCCACAGACCATAAAAAACAACTAACTGGCTAAATCAATATCCCCAAACCACATCCACTTCAATAACCTCACACTTCATTCATTCATTTCCCTTGACTTCTAGATCTTCGCGAATTCAAGCCTTGCAAGACGGTAAAGCTCTACAAAACTAACTAACGAACACAAAAGATTCATCCCAACACAAAAATATGCAGAGGCATTTAATCTATTCGCCGCAACAACCCCCAAGACAAAAGAGCAACTGCCAATCCCAGCAAAGAGCCAATAATTTTTGTCTCTACTCTTTGTATTAAACAATCCAAAAGTACACATTGTCTGGAAAAAACCACAAGATGCATATGTCAATATCCAGGCAATCTTATCGTCAACAATCAACAAGATGTTACAACTCCAGGTTATCAGGAGAATGAAAGCACTGATTAGAAGTGCAGAACTCCTAATCTTGCCACTTGGAATAGGTATGTACGTATTAGAGTTTATTTCCACTTCATTTTGACTTTCAATATCTTGTTTAGTCATCATTATTACAGCAATTCAACATAAACAGCTGTAATGAGTTGTAGTTGAACATGGCTGTCTGTTAGCTTTAAAAGGAAATATTTGATAACCGAACGACCATAGAGATAATACACGAAAAATATGAGTCACGTGAATGTCACGTTTTGCTGTGGAAAGTGGTGCATAAACCGTTCCTTGGCTGTATTTCGTGTAAATATAAGGATACAATGAGATTTATAATCTTAAAAGCGCATAGAGATGGTAATAAATAGCACGATATATCACAATTTCTCAAGTTACCAACTTTAGTCAAGCTTGTTGGGGATAAGGAGCCCTGTTCACCTGATATATCAGAAAAGAACCGAATATAAGGAATATGTTTATCTATTTTAAAGAAATATAAGTTTAGCGAGGCGGAAAACAAGATGAAATTACTTTTGGTTTTGTTTTTTGTCTTTTTTTCTTATTTTATGGGATTAGTGGAGTTATTAGTGTTGGCTTGATTCTATGTTTTCATATATCATAACAGACTCAGAACATCTTGTAATAATAACACCACATTTTAAAGTGACGATATATTTACTACGTACCCAAATAAACTCCCTCAAACTAGATGTATTTCAGAACCAACCCCTCTATAACAGCATAATCTTCATCTAAAGAACGAGAAAACAACTTCAATATGGAATTGACAACGATTCCGCAAAAGATAAATAGCAAAGGAGATAACTCGCACAGTTTGTATTCATTTGAAGAACTCTAAAACCAACATGTCCATCAAATAGAACCCACAAACGACGGTCGCAAGCAAAGCGTAAAAGCGATCCGTGTTAAATAGAAGGGTAGCTAGCCACGAAATAATGATAATAATAAAAGGGGTCACAATCACAGCTTTCATAATTCTGGCATTTTGGATCGGTATCGGCGAAGAAGTTGAAGTTGTGGGGATTATGTTATCGTCGTTCATATTTTCGCCTCGTTTTCCAGTCGTCATTGAAAGTTCCAAAATTATATCTATATACTTGTCTTCTATTGATAGTATTCGGAATCTCCACAATCTTCGAGGGATATCTCGGTTTATATGATAATTGAAGACGGCATAACTTAGGCCGACCGGTTACCCGTCAAATACCGAAGTGTGGCCTAGGAGCATAAACAAGAGTAGTATCGCTAATTATAGAGCTAAATATTAATGAAATAAATAATCCAAATAGCCCTTCCTATTCAAATAGCATTAATTGCCCATATTATTACCATTAGTGCTGCAACATCTATCAGTAGTTGTGGGTTTCGGTAGAAATGGCGGTGATTATTCACCCCAATTCAAGTCTGAGGTGATTTTCATTCGTCATTCCAATTTTATGACGTTTAAGAAATCCAATTGACGAGTGTTATTCACTGGAATCGACATTGATTCCATATCAGGATGTGCACGGACCACGACTACATGATGTTGTGATTCAATATTTGACAACATGATATCGCATGCACTTACATACAATCACATACATAGGCGCTATGCATTAATTTTGGCTTGTATGTGTGGGTGCACATAATCTATGATCTGCGCACGCAACTCTTTGAAATGATGCAACATCAATTGATCAATTCTCTTCAATTTCTAGGTTAATTAGTATTATTGGATGAATATCAACGAAGATAATCTGCTTAATAATCTTTCAGTTCGTTGAGGCTCAAAAAAATCAGTTGTTGCTAAAACAATGTAACAGCTCGAGCTCCATATACTCCTGATTCCAGATCCTACAAAACCAAATACCCCATTTATATCTATTCATTCAAAACTAAAATAACCAGTCTCTACTTCGAAACCAGATATATCAATCTATAAATTCATAACCCTACAACTTCTTTGCATCGTAATCCAAGATCTGCTGAACTGTCTCAACTACCGACGTCTTCAAATCGACGAATTCGTATCCAAGAATCTCCTTGGTTACATCATTGACAATCTTGGATCTCTTGGCGAACTCTTCCTTGTCAGATCCTGGTGTACCCACAGCAATGACACCCTTTAACTCTGGAACGTTTTCGTTCAAAACATCCAAAATTGTTTGTTCTGTCAATCTGCTATGAGTGGTCAATAATCGCTTTCCTCGAGCTTCTTCCTTCTCAAAACCAACAACATGAGCTTTGGCGACGTCTCTCACATCGATCCACGAACCGTTGAACAAAGTGTAATCTTTGCCCTTCTTGGAATGCGCCAATTTGTTGAGATACTCATTGGAAAGATTGAGTTGCGGACGGACGTACTCCTTGAGAACTTGCGGTCAGAAAACAAAAGTGGGGTTGACGGTGGCCAAAGTAAAATTGGGTTTCTCGTTTTTGACGAAATCCCAGGCCGCCTTCTCAGCAAATGTCTTGGATATTCTATATGCCTTACGTCCATCATCCTTGGCATCTTCGTAAGCTACAGGGTTCCAACTGTCTTCATTGATGACAGAATCTGGCTCCAAATCACGACTAGCATCGTTCACGGCTGCATATGACGAGGTATACACGAACCTGGTCACCTGTGGAGCAAATTGTTTGGTGGATTTCAAGGCATTCTTGGTACCATTTACAGCAGGAAGAATCATGTCTTCATAAGGATCATCAAATTGGAAGGAAACTGGCGAAGCGGTGTGCAATACCACGGTGACTTCTGGATGCTTCTTGAAAGCCTCGTCAAATGCGCCCTCGGGCTCGATATCAGCAACAATCTCGTAGGTGAACTTGTCGCCGAAATGAGATTGGAGCAATTCTCCCTTCGATTGGGATCTCACGGTCCCCACGACATTGTACCCCTTCTCCAAGAGCAATTTGATTGTGTGTTGCGCAATGAACCCGGTGGCTCCAGTGATGAAGACAGAGACAGACATATTGGATGATACGAACCAACACAACAAGAAGAAGGCCAATTTGCCGCTTTATATCGCCAGAGATTATTAATCCATTCATTCATTATCTTCTGCAGGTGGCACATCATCTCCGAATAAAGTCCGTGGATACCAAAATACGAGGACTCCCTAATACTGCGTTATTGGTAAATAGCCAAATAAATGAATAGAAGGGTTATTTGGTGTTGAATGAGATGCTTGCTCGAAGTATTTGTTTCTTGGGTGTATATTCGGTGTGTTAGGCGTTTTTGCTTTAAACTGTGGCTCAGATTATCATTCACGAACAATTCCACTTCTCTAGAGAATTCTTTAGACAATAGTTATTTGTCTTTTACATTTATGAGGCATCTGTTTCCCCTCGGTACCACTCGTAATCCTAGAAGTCAATACATCCTACATCTCCAAACATCAATAAATATGAGCCATAAAATAACACATAACAACCCAATAACATCAAAGGTTTTTTCTCTCAATCAGATACAGAGTCATAACAAGGAAACAACACAAAAACTTTAGACATGAAAGAACCAAACATAAACACACATTTTTTTGGAAATAAAGGAAACATCACACGTAAAATTTCATGGAAAGCATAATAAAAAGGTAATGAACATTATATATCAACAAAAAACCTTATAAGAAACAAACAAGCAAATAAACCCAAATCATATCTAGTTCAAATGACAATTAACTATTGGACGAAGAGTTGGATGCACTTCTCCAATTGCCCAAAAATTGGCTTGCAATTCCCTTAGCAGAGTTCACGAGCTTGATAGTCTCCGAAGCGGTCGAATTAGATTCAGATGACTCCGACTCGTTCTTGATATCATTCTTGGCTGCAACCTCACTAAGAGATGCATATGTGATTGGACTTGAAGGAGACCCCCCTGAAGGACTCCGCACGGGCACCGTTGCCACATCTTCTATATATTCCGCCTCCGAATCCGAGCCAGAATCCGAATCCAAAGAAAAAGTCTTCATTTTACCCGACGCATTCTTGGATGTCGTTTGAGGAGGTAAGGGATCTTGAGAATTCATAAAACTGAAGCCAGATTTAGCAGCTCCACTCGGACGTCCAAAGCTATTCAAGCTCGAATTGGAGTGAGTGTTGTGTCTAATGGGCGGTTCAGAATGCTGAAATATGATTGGAACATCCTCAAGCTCCTCGGTATTATCAAACTCGGGACCCAATTCAAACTCGGCAGGAAGGTCCACAACCAACATATCGTCTTGCTCCGAGGTGTAAACCGTATTATAATCATAAAGATATTCGTGTCCTCTTGATGAATTAACGTTATGTGACAATGTGTAATCATTATCTTCATCGGAGCCATATCTCAACGAAGTGCAAGGCAAGCTTTGTAAGAATTTGGACCCAACCGGAGTTGGAGGTTCTCTGATTGACAAATTGGCCATTCCTTGAATAGCGGATAAATTGGAATTGGAATGAGATTTCACTTTCAACACAAAACCACCCTCATCGTCTGAATCATCCTCCTCCGTCTCGCGATCTTCCTCTTCTTCATCAGATTCAACGGGATCAAGAATCTGCGATTGTTCCACACGATCGCTGAAATGAATGTGTTTCTCCTCCTTGGTTTCCGGAGCCGGCGTGCTTTCTGGAGTTGGACTGTTACTACCTGGAACATGCGATGAAGCATACGAATGCGAGATCAACCCTCTACGGGCCACTCTTCTCTTGAGAATGGACTTGCGTTTTCCGTCGCTGGATTTGATAGCTGCGGCATTCTGAAGCTTTCGTGGCACATTCACAACTGGATTCTTGATAACTTCAATTTTGGGTGTTGAAGACGATCTTCTTCGGGCTGGTGGCGCTGGCGATGGGGACTTTAGTTTTGGTTGAACGGGTAATGTGTCCAAATTGGTATTGGAATGGGTGTTGTGTCGTATAGGCACTGGTGTCTGGATCTTTGTAGCAGAGGGTGTTTTGACAAGCACAGGCTTTATGAGGGGCGAAGCAACTGCTGGTTGATGTGGAACGATCAACGGACTTCGTGGCTGTTGATTAGGCAACACCATCGTGCTGATATTAGGAACATCTTCGATTTGTTCGATGTTGACATTATCAAAATCCGGGCCCAATTCAATGTCTGCCGGGAGATCAACCATCAAAACGTCGTTCATACGATTACCGGTATAAACAGAATTGTAATCGTACAAATAGCCGTATCCTCTCGAGGAATCGACACTATTATGGGATAAGGTGTAATCGTTGTCTTCTTCGTCTGAGCCGTATTTCAATGTGGTGGACGGCAATAACTCGATGGTTTGGTATTTGGAAGCCGCAGTTGTTGCGGGAGTAATTGCCTGGAAGGGGACCAAATTGGGCGTCGAGGGAGACCTTATTTTCAAATACAACCCGTCTTCGTCGTCGGAGGCTGAATCGGCATCACTTTCGTCGGATTTTTCTTCAATCTCTTCGTCAGAGATCACATCTACAGCCATACATTGCTCGACCCTGTCGTTGAAATGGATATGGAACTCCTTTTTGATGGGAACAGCAAACGTGCTGGGCATCTCGTTCGTCAACGAGATTGGCGAGAGCGCTCTGTGGAAATCGGGCATGCTTTGGCCCTGTGGTTCCGTGTCGAAATACGGATTTAATCTGGATGTGATGGATACATCGCCAGCGTTTCCCTGCGTTGGAGGCGATGTTTTTATGTTTTCAAGTGTTGGGCTACGGTTCTTCACCTTCAGCGGGTCGGCGGCAATTGATATCTTGAGCAAATCGGCATGCGAGATCATCATCTCGGAAACCGTTCGTTTCTTCAAAATTGGCTTTGGTTGCGAGGGAACCGCGGGCGAAAGCGCCAATTCGTCAGATTGTGGCGGACTTTGCACCGCGGGCGTTCTGGGTAAACCAAAGCCGTCGCTCAATCTTGTTTCTGACCCGGCTCGTTCGTCGCCAAAGAATTCAGAATGATGGGGATCTTTGTAGATGGGACCATAAAGCCACGTGACGTCGCTATCCTTCAACCAATTGACGGATTCGGGAGAAATGGTCTTCAAGCGGTATTTCTGTTGGGCCCAGGTTCTCCACGAGGCATTCTCCAATCTGGCGGAATTGGCTACACTTCGTCTTCGTAACGTGATGTACCGCCAGGACTTGGAGATGTCCGATTCCTTCCATTTGTGCGACAAGTAATCCACATGTCTCGAGGGCTCGTAGACCAAATCTGTGTCGTCGTGGGGGACTATCTCGCCCGTGACCAAGGGTGGTTCGTCGGAATAGCCCGGTTGTTGTGTGTCGGTCTGGGTGGCCTCGTCCATCAATTCCAACTCCGGCTCGGATTCGGACTCTTCTGCGCTCGAAACCATGTCCACCGAGGGGTTGGCAAACTCATCGGCCATTCTGTAGCGAACTGACGCCTGTGCATTGGCATAGGCATTGGCGTTGGCCTGGGCCGCCAAAGAACTCAACGACAGCGAGCTGTCGGAGACCCGGTTGTCGGCCACCTGCAAATGGGGATAATCGTCGTCGATGAACTTCTGTGGCGGACTGATGAAGTCGTCTAGTAGGCCCAAGGATCTGGTTCTCTTCAACTTGAATGTGGTGTTCTCGAAATGCTCGTCGTTCTCGGCCTCGACGGCCTGTGAGGTGGTAGCTCCGCCCGTGAAAAAGAGGTCCGCTAGGTTGTTATTGGAGGCCATGTTGGTGGTGTTTCCGCGGGGTGTACGATCCAGAACCGTTTCTGGAGCTGTTTGAACGGGTCCACTGTGGGGGTGTTTGGTGTGGTGTGGTGGTGGTGTTTGGCGGTGGTGTGGTGTTTGCGTGTGTGTTTGTGTTTGTGGGCACAACGACAATGGGATGATACAGCGAGATGGCGATGGCTATTTATGGCGAGCCTGGTGTTGAACTATTGCTAGAGGTTTGGTGGTGAAGGTAATTTTCTGGCTCGAGTCAGAATGGACGGTGGTGTGAGCACGACCGGGGAAAACAGGGTCATGAGAAATGAAGCGCGTGCTGTGAGAGATGGTGTGGTGAGGATTGTGGGAGATGTGTGTGGCTGTTGTTGTGATGGTTGCGGTGGTTTGGTGTGAGATGGGGATTTTTGGGGATTTTTTTTGGGTTTTGGCAATAGACAGAGATAATTGGTGAATTAGATGAATTGGTGGAGGGCGATGCATGCATGTTGCAGTGACAGTGGTGATGTTGTGAGGGAGTTGTGAGGGTGTTGTGTGGGTGTTGTGTGGGTGTTGTGGTGGTGTTATGTGGGTGTTGTGTGGTAATTGCTATGGTGGTGGTTTGATATAGGATTGGGTTGATTTATTAATTGATGTTATAATTATAGATCTGATGTGGTGGTGGTGGTGGCTGGTAGGAGTCACGTGGGTATAGTGTCACGTGGGTTAATGTCACGTGAGTATAATATCCCGTGTGCAAAAATATCACGTGCCTATGATGTAATGAATAGAGTGATGAAGTAAGAAGAGAAGGAATTAAGTAATTATGAAATTGAATGTTGAATACCATTTGAAATGATTAATAGCGAATTGTTTTTTCCGCTCATTTCGGGGTGGCAGGTTCGTTTGATGGTTGCAGAGTAGAGGTAATTAATTAAGAAAATAAATCATGATAAATACTAAATAATACCTAATAATGAATAAATACTGAAATAATAATGAATAATGAATAATGAATAATTAATAATTAAGAATTGATGAATAATGAAAGAGAATTTCAATGGGTTACCAGTAATTACACCGCGGATGAATCTGCACACATTACAACCAATATATCATTGATAAATCCATTGCTAGGTATTTTATATTATTTAATTAGTTATTTTGATGATGAATTTTATAATCGTAACATAGGAATATCCAGGCGTTAATTGGATAAAGTGAGGGTTTGACCTGTTGTGCACCATTGATGGGATGGTTGCAACCACCACAGGCAAGCAGAGAGACAAAGAGTGAGAGAGACGAAGAGTGAGAGAATCAAAAATGAAATAAATCTCCTTCCATCACTCCCCCTCACTTCTTCCTAACGAAATAAAGGAGAAGAAATAATGAAAATACAATCCCACCTCACCACCTCACCACACCACCTCACTACACCCCACTACAGCCCACCAAGCAACTCATAATTCATAAACTTGGATATATAATTACAAAAACCATGTCTAAACAATATCTCAACAAATCTAAACACCCGTCCAGAATTGTGTCTCTTCAATAGTAATCACTTGCTTCAACACAATGTCATCGGACGAAGTACCCACCAAAACGTCATATTGGCCCTTCTCGGAACACCAAGCTTCTTGGTATTCGTGGTAGAACGAAGTGGCATACTTCAAGTTCACATCAACCGTGGCAATACCCGTTTCGCCAGCCTTGACCGCGATCTTAGTGAAATCCTTCAATTCCTTGAATGGTCTGGTGATGGACGGGTTATGTGGAGCAACGTACACTTGGATGACCTCGGCACCATCGATCTTGGACGTGTTGGTCACATTCACCTTGACCTTGAGCTCCTCGGCAGATTGCTTGATGGACAAGTTGGTGAGGTCAAAGCTGGAGTATGACAACCCGAAACCGAAGGGGAACATGACGTCCCGTTCCACCTTTTCGTAGTATTTGTAGCCGATGTACACATCTTCACCGTACAACACTTGGCCGTTGTTGGACTTGAAGTTCAAATAGGCTGGGTTATCTTGCACTCTCAATGGGAACGACAACGACAACTTACCACTTGGGTTAGCATCCCCGAACAAAACGTCGGCAATAGCATTACCACCTTCATTACCACCGAACCATGCCTGTAACAAGGCTGGCGCTTCCTTGTACCATGGCATGGCGACCGGGGTACCGGATTGGTTGACAACGATGGTGTTTGGTTGCACCTTCAACACTTCTCTGATCAAATCGTTGGTGAAGCCCGGCAAGTCCATGTCTGGTCTATCATAACCTTCTGATTCCCATTCGAGGGTCAAACCGATGCAAAGAACAACCTTGTCGTGGGCCTTGGCAATGGCACAGGCCTTGGCAATCTCTTCGTTGTGGTCCACTTGAATGGCATAACCGAATTGGACACCACCACCACTCTCAAGACCAAAGTTGTTGTTGGTCAAGACGGTGGTTGGACCAGAACCAAACTCGATTCTAACCTTGTAGGCCTCGTCCTTCTTCAATGCAAATGAGGACACTTCTTCCACGGTACCAGAAGAGAAAAAGGCGGTTCCCGGAGCTTGTTTGGTCTTATTATCAACAACCAAGGTGTCATTGATGAACAATTGACCACTACCTTGCACAGTGACACCGAAATCATAGATTCCCGACTCTTCAACAGTCAATTCACCTTCGAAATCGACGTAGAACAAGGCATTTTTGACAGCAGCGTTGTAATAATCAGCCAAAAACACGTACGAAGTGCTCAACGCCAATTCATCGATCAAGGTTCTGTTTGGGGTTCCTCTTGGCTCCAAATAGAACTTGGCAACATATCCCTTGGTTCCGTCTGGTCTCTTCAAATGTTCACCCAAAGCTGGCAAGGACTTGTGGGCAACGGCACCAATGGTGTATTCCGGAGAATAATCCAATTTCGACTTGATACCATCGTAGGGAGTCGAGGTGTAATAAGCCAACAAGGAGGCCGAACCACCACCACAATAAGCAGCAAACTTGGCATTTGGACCAATAACGGCGATTTTCTCGTCCTTTTTGAGCGGTAAGACGTTGTTTTCGTTCTTCAATAAAACAATCGAATCCTGGGCGATTTGTCTCAATTTTGCAGCGGTTTCCGGCGTGTTATTGGAGTCGTCTTCCGGCAATTCGCTCTGAGTTCCCGGCAAGCCAGAATGTTCCGCGGTGTACTTGACCAACTTCAAAACACCTCTGACTCTATCGTCCAAATCTCTGATGTGTATTTCTCTCGAGTTGATCTCGTGCATGAGCGAGTCAACCTTTCTGATCTGGGCGGGACCGGGCATCTCGATGTCCAACCCGTTCTCGATCCCCTCTCTGATGGAATAAGTGCCGAACCAATCGGACATGATGGTACCGTCCCATTTCCATTCGTCCTTCAAGATGTCCTTGAGGAACTTCTTCGATTGCGACACATGTTCACCGTTGACCTTGTTGTAAGCCGTCATGATGGCCTTTGGATCCGAGTCTCTCACGGCGATCTGGAACGGCAAGAGATAAAGCTCTCTCAATGCCCGTTCCGTGACAATCGAGTTGATGGAGGTTCTGGCGTCCTCGATGTCGTTACAGATGTAATGTTTCAACGTGGCGGCAATTCCGTTGTTTTGCATCCCGTTGATAATAGCAGCCGCGGAGAACCCCGAAACCACGGGATCTTCAGAGAAACTCTCGAACCCTCTTCCTCCCAAGGGAGATCTTTGCATGTTGGCGGTAGGACCCAAGATCACATGGACCCCCTTGGCCTTGGCCTCTTGCGACATCAACTCACCAGCACCGTACAACAAGTCCTTGTCGAAGGTGGCTCCCAAGGCGGTTCCACAGGGGAAACAGCCCGAGGGAACACCGTTGAAGAACTTCGTTCCTCTGACCCCGTTGGGCCCATCACTGACACGTAAGGTCGGGATGTTCAACCGCGGGATCTCCTGGGTGTGCCAGACATCAGCAGCAGAAACCAACTTGACCTTCTCGAGAAGTGTCAATTGCGCGAGAACCTTTTCTATGTCGAATTCAGTCATATCGTATATGTCGTACGAATAGGAGTCGTAGGACATGGTGGACAGCGACATCGTTATATAGTCGAATTTCCAGCCCCAGCTTTGCAACTGGCGATAAATTCAATTGGTCCCGAGTGCGTCTCGCGGACCATTACACTATTATTGACTCGAGCCATTCCCCAGACATCGCAGCATCTCGAGGTCGTTTGGCTGTACGCGAGCAGCCGGGTTCCCCACTAAAGTTGAGAGTCGCAGTCTCCACATTGGCTCCGCGGCCGCATTAGGGAAGTTATCCGCGGGATCCCCAGACAACTTGCACATGACTATGACGAGCCGTCCTGTTGCGTTGGAGTGATGGTGTGAGCGTGTGGTGGTGTGTGAGTGATGTAGCGAGATGTGAGTGATGTAATTGTGAGGTGTGAGTGGTGAGACTGTGAGGTCAAGCTGTGAGGTGAGACTGTGAGGTGAAGCTGTGAGGTGAAACTGTGAGGTGTGAAACTGTAGGCTGCATGTGCCGTGGAAGGTTTCCCGACCATCACCAGTCGTCAAATGCTTCCAAGGTATTTTGACTTTCTTGTACTCAGACTTCTCTTCGTGGTGTATTATCTCTAAGTTGTCCCCGTAAATCTCTTGTCCCCCGCCATCCTCAGAGTTCAGCGGTATGCGCATCTCAGCCTCGGATGCTTTCAGAACGACATCATTATTCCGGTGTTTGTTCATATATTTTCGAGATTTACACCATTTCACGTCTTTCTGTAATTTCCTGCTCATTCTGATCGCCTGATAACTACCAAAAACCCTTCTCTTCAACATATCCGAGATTCCGCGGATCACAATCTCCTCGAACCCTTCACTAACGTCATACAACCCTCTTGACACAATTACTTGGAATGTGCAAATCGTCCGTTATCTAGCTTATATGAGGGAAGTTTTGTTCCCTGCCAAATCACACCCCCATAAGTACCCGAGAAAGGTTCTCCTGCTCTACAAAGAGACAATAATCTCCTACTACTCATTCTAATTGTATATTAATCACTCTATCTTCCCAAAATCAAACTAAACATGAACTTTTAACAGCATCTCTTTCGAAATCTCCTCCTGGCCTCAAACTCTCCTCTCGGCTCAAAATCCCATCTTCGCCTTCAATGTGTAACTCACCAACACCGGCAAACTGATAAACAAAACAAGATATTGGCTGATGAAACACACAGCAAGACAATCCATTTGCAAATGCTCCTCGGTATTGGAGAAAAATGCTGTGAGATACACCAATGTGGTGGCAGTGGGTAATCCCCAATTCAAATAACAAACAAATTCAATCATAACATCGTCAAACCAGCCCATTCTCTTGAATTGCGATACAATGGCCACCCCGATAATGGGCATGAAGACCAATCTCACCATGGTCAACCCAATGGCACATTTCCAGAACCCCTTTGGCATGGACCCCAATTGAAGTCTTGCCAAGGTTCCTCCCAAGATCAATAGCCCCAATGGAACAGCAGCATTCCCAAGATACGCCGTGAAATCCATCATAAACGACAAGGGAGGCAAGTCATCGGGTGCCTGTGGCATATACGTTTTGGTCTGCACAAATAACGCCTTCAATTGGGGCACCATGGCTATGACTATGGACACGATCAACGCAGCAGCGGGCGGTTTCTTGAAGTTCAACACCAATTGGACCAAGAAACCGAGATGATTTCGCTCGAGAAGGTTCTTCTTCGCTTCCGGCTCCCCTTGTACGACGGATATGTCCGACACTCCAGTAACGGACTTCTTCATTTCCGGGTTCTTCAATGCCTCTGCCTCGCTGTATTCGTCGATCACATCATTGATGTCCTGCGACTTCTGTCTTCGCAAGTCAACGGCCCTTTGTCTCGAACGCGAGGACCCGTTACTGAACACCTTTTCGACGTCCTCCGAATGTAGGTTCAAGAACTCCTCGTGTTGCTTCAACTCGGACTTGGAGGGTCTTTCTGGCGCCATAGAATCGATCGAGGAGGACGGGGTGATCTCGCTGGAATCGTGGAAGTTCTGTTTTTGGGCCTCCAACGCCGTTTCTTCGTCGCCGTCCTTGAGGGAGTCCCTGAAATCCCAGCCGATCAATCTGAATGAGCCGAGGTTGAATTGATAGAACAATTGCACCATCACAAAAATGCTGATGTAGGCCACGCCCTTGTTTCCCTGGTCGGCCGTGAAGAGCGTCCCGTTACTCAAGGTCTGGATATAGGCCACGGGCAAATCGTTGACATTACCAAAAAGCCCAGCAGACATCAAGCCCCCGACCCATTTCTTGGGCGAACGGGTGGTGTAATGGAGTAGAGCAGAACATAATCCCCCAATGCCAAAGGTCAACGTCCCCTCGAAGCAGATGATGCCGATGGCCTTGATGTCCGAGCCCTGGAGACTGGCGACCACCTTGTTGAAGATCAAACACGGGAGGAAGATCCGGATCACGGAGTCAGAGAGGTTTCTCGTGGTTTCGATGGAATAGATGTTCTTCTTCGCCAAGAAGAACCCCACGGCCACGATGAAATAGATCTTGATGATCGGTTTCACGGCCGTGTAGATTATATTTCCGAGAGACAACGTTTCGGACATGTTGGCGACATCCGTGAATTTAAGAGCCATTCAGCCATCTCATCTTTTATTCATCAAATGATTCATCATGCCGCACTTTTCTCGTAAAAAACGCCCAATCCGGAACGGTCCAGGAAACGGGGTATGAGAGGAAATGTGGATACGATTACGAACGAGAAAATAATTGTTCAATTCAACCAATGTTGCGACAGGACAACCATCGTTGTTCTTTGGAAAGATAACTGTTCGTTGCAAAGAATCATTGCAGCACTTTACAATGGAGATCGTTCGGTTTCCACAATCGAGATCGTTCGGTCTCCACATTGAATTCACTCTCCAGCCGAAGGAGGAGACGACAGAGATGGGGGCCGATATGGCATCGGTTCCTTGTGTTCAACAGAGTCAAAACTTTATTCTGGTCATCTGGTCCTCAATGCGGGTAAAGTTAACTATATATAAGAAGACGTGGGGGCAGTGGTGGAGGTCTACCGCGGCATGAGTGCGGCTGCCGCAGGTCATAGTGCCGATTTGCAACTTGCAACATGTTCTCCACAACATAAATAGACACATAGTTCCCCGGATTTTTGCATTGACGTGAACGTATTCGTTATCCAACATGTCGTCGCCTTTCCCCACCGTCGCAGACAAATTGAAGGGAATCCAGATCAGAGGACGTCTTCCCCCCGATGCAAACAAGGTCTTGAACACAGAGACTCTAGCCTTTGTTGCAACCTTACATCGTTCCTTCAACGGCCAAAGATTGAAATTGTTGCAAAACAGAACCGTGGCCCAACACGAGCGAGACCTGGGAAAATTGCCGGATTTCTTGCCCGAAACGAAATACATCAGAGATGATCCCACTTGGAAAGGACCGTCCTTGGCCAGAGGGTTGCAGGACAGAAGGGTCGAGATCACTGGTCCCACGGATCGTAAGATGGTCATCAATGCCTTGAACACGCCGGTTGCAACGTATATGGCAGACTTCGAAGACAGTTTGACTCCAACCTGGAGTAATCTCGTTGACGGCCAGATCAATCTATATGATGCGGTGAGAAAGGACATTGAGTTAGTGACTGCCTCAAAAACATACAAGTTGAATTTGGATCCCAAGAGACATTTCCCCACGTTAATTGTAAGACCAAGAGGCTGGCATTTATTCGAGAAACATATTCTTGTGGATGGCGAGCCGCTCAGTGGTGCCATCTTCGATTTTGCAGTGTATTTCTTCAACAACGCGAAAGAAGCCTTGAGCCAGGGATTCGGTCCTTATTTCTACCTCCCCAAAATGGAACACCATTTGGAGGCTAAATTGTGGAACGACATCTTCAATTATTCTCAGGATTACATTGGACTTGCCAGGGGTACTATTCGTGCCTCTGTGTTGATCGAAACATTGCCCGCCGCGTTCCAGATGGATGAAATCATCTACCAATTGAGAGATCATTCAGCGGGATTGAATTGCGGTAGATGGGATTATATTTTCAGCTACATCAAGTCATTGCAGAAACATGCTGAATTTATCTTGCCCGACAGATCTCAAGTCACCATGTCGGTGCCCTTTATGTCCTCATATGTCAAATTGTTGGTTCATACTTGCCACAAGAGAAATGTCCACGCATTGGGTGGAATGGCCGCTCAAATTCCAATCAAAGACGACCCCAGGGCTAACGAGCTCGCCTTGAATAACGTGGCCAAAGATAAATTGCGTGAAGTCACCGCAGGTTGTGATTCCTGTTGGGTTGCACATCCTGCCTTGGTTCCGGTTGTTCTAGCTGTTTTCAATAAGTATATGCCAGGTCCCAACCAGATCAATGTTCCGACTAAGACTGAATATCAGCCTATCACCGCTAGGGACTTGTTAAACCCATATGTTCCGGGAGGTGCTGTCACGGAGAGGGGGATCAGGGCCAATATCACGGTTGGACTTTCCTACATCGAGGCTTGGTTGAGAGAGATTGGATGTGTTCCCATTAATTATTTGATGGAAGATGCCGCTACTGCTGAGGTGTCAAGAACCCAGGTCTGGCAATGGGTCACCCATGGCGCGACGACGAACACTGGAGTGGTGATCGATAAAGCGTATGTGGGAAAGCTTTTGGACGAGGAGGTTGCAAAGTTGGTGAAGAGTGCTCCAAAGGGAAACCAATTTGCCAAGGCGCTTACATTTTTCAAGCCGGATTGTTTGGGAGAGAGATACTCCGAGTTTGTCACTACGTTATTGTATGACGATATTACCAGTTTCAGTCGCCCGATCTATGCAGAGAAGTTGTGAAGAATTGTGTGTTATTTGTTTGAATTGTGTGATTGAGCCGATGAGAATAATGATACGAAGTTGTGAAGAATTGAATGCTATTTGAATTGTGTAGATTGGTGGATACAGGTGATGGCAATAATGATACGAAGTTTTGAAGAATTGAATGCTATTTGTTTGAATTGTGTAGATTGGTGGGAGATTCAGGTGATGTGAATAATGATACGAGATGTTATTCACTAGAGAACTCCGTAGATTATGGGGAACTCTGGAGGAATACTGTACATAAATGTCAGAACAAGCTCAAATAAAAATGCCAGAAAAAGATAAATGTCAGAGAATAATATCATATAACGACAAATACCAGATAATGATAAAAATAATAACACAAGTAAAAAATAATAGTGTGAATAAAACATGTAAATGTCAGAGGGACGGTCGGCCAAACCTGCAGCCTCGCTCGGCCATGAGGTCATAACACCCCAAACCACAAGATGACGAATTACAATTCGCCAGAAACGAGTAGATTGTTGGCAATTTCCAGAGCTCGTTCGGTGTTTATGCTGCATTTTGGCCAAATCGCTGTGAATCGCACAGGTCGGTAACTGGAGTTGCCGATGGTCTCGTGGAAGAAAGACACCGCAATCAACACACAACAACACCAACTCTATGCGTTCTCTCATTCAGCTGTTCGCACCGTTCTAGCTGAATGGACCTGTTCACACCGTTCTAGCTGAATGGACCCGCACCCCGTCCCGCGGAAACGTTGCCGCTTTCCACCATCACTCCCTTTTGGAACCGTTGAGCCTGCGTCGGGAGTCCGGGGTAAGCTCCTTCTATAAAATACAACGCTCGGGAGGATAGGCGCACTGTGATGAATTCTAATCTCGAGACGATTGACGACGATGAATTACCAGAATTTCACAGCGAAGAAAAACAGCATTGGCTTCAATTTCCAGGAATTGGTCAATGTCCAGCCGGGAGTCGAGTTCTCGTCCCCTGAACAACCGGCTCCACCCTCCAACGTCGCGCCAAGTGCTTCCAACAGTCCTGGCGACTCGGAAAAGGCTGCAAAAAGACCATATTCCAGGGTATCGACCACCTATCCGCGCAAACGCGCTGTCACCGCCTGTGAATTGTGTCGGTTGAAGAAGATCAAATGCGACAACCAGATCCCAACGTGTGGCTCGTGCCAGAAGGTGGGGGCCATCTGTTCGTTGAAGAACTCCACGGCCTTGAACAACTTCTCCAACTTCGACCCGGCCTCGTTGGCCATTTTGGGAAAGGTGGACGACATCAACAAGAAATTGAGCTATCTTTTGGAGGAGAAGTTGACTCTTGGGGGGGCCGGTCTTGCCAATTTCAGCCTCAATGGCGGCACCACCAACGCCAGTAGTAACGCCAGCAGTCCGTCCGCCATGACAGACACCACCATCAGCAAATACAACACACGAAACACCCCCAGACTCGAGAGAGACGTCTTGAGTTGGAGGTTTTTCCGCGCAAAATACGACGACAGATTGGCCACTTCCGCGGATATGAACAACATTTTCCTTCTAGCCAGAAACAAAAATTACTTCGACAATCCCGAGGACGTCTCCATGAACATCAATCCCTCGGAAATCAGCATTTTGGTGGACAAATTCGTCAAAAACGTCCATTCCAAGGACCCGGTGCTTGACTTGGATTATCTCCACAAATCGGTTTCTGAGATGATGCATGTGGGCAATTTCCTGAGGAACGAAAAATCGTGTGTAGTGGCCATCGTTTGTGCTCTTGGGTCCACGTCGAAGGCTCTTGATGAGTCCTATAAGATCCCGTTTTCGGCGTCCAGCACGGAGATCCAGGTGTCGAAAAACCAACTGAAGAGATTCTTTTCCATCGCCATCTCCATCTTGCATTACTTGAATTGCACGTCTTTGATAACGCCGCAAATCCAGCTTCTTTTCGGTATCTATTACATGTATTTTCTCGACCCGTTGAATGCCTGGTCCTCCATCACTCAGGCCAGCATAAATTGCATGCTTCAGTTCCAACAGAAGTCCAATGACGGTAAAACACAGGCAACGAAGGAGCGATTGTATTGGGCGTGTTTCAAGTACGAAAAGGAGGTGAGGGAAACACTAGGTTTGCCTGATGGGGTGTTTGCCTGTCCAAATAGAATGATGCCGTATCCCTGTGACAACTCGGACGACAAAAGCTTGTATTTGATCGAATTGGAGAGCCAGAAGGTGAGCAGCGAGATAACAACCAGATTGTATGAAAATACAGATTGGGACGACATTCCCACTCACGACTTGATGAGAATCGTAAACGATTATGACGTGCGATTGGATATCATATACTCGAATATTGAGCCGGAAGTCAACCAAAGTCGGTCCTCCAAGGATCATCCCAATGAAATGCTCGAATTGTTGAAATACCGCTTCTGTTGGCTATCGTGCTATTTGTATCGACCTTTGATGTACAGATTTATCCATTATAGCGATATTTCGGACGCCGAGATATTCGAGTACACTCATAAGTTTCTCAATCGCTCGTTGGAGATGTATAAGGCCAATGGATCGTACAAACATAGACATGGGGGGATCTGGATCCAGTTGAGAGAGAAATATAGCAACATCCTTGTATTATTATCTTTATATTTGTCTCGAACTCTATATACAGATCTCAACATGTTGGAGGAGATAATCGAGGCCTATGTGGAGAAGGTCAGTTATTGGATATTGGAGTGCCCCGACTTGGCGGACTCCATAAGAATAATCAGAATGTTGTTTAATGATTTGAAGATGACTTAGCATGTTTTTGGGTATAGAAGTAGATGATTTGTAGGATAGTATATGGATAGGTTTATGTTTTGTAGTTTTAGAAGTCGTTGAAGGGATTGATCTGGTAGAGAAGATAGAACAATTTTATCACCTAACAACATTCAACCAAAATAATATTAAATTGGGTAACAGAGAAACCACTGGAAAATAGAACTATCCTAAATGATGGTGTGTTTGGATATTTCACCCATATGGCTGCAAACGCATTTCAGACAATAATCTCCCAATGGGAGATTCAGATTTAGTTTCTCAATAGCTAAACCCGATTCTCTCTCAGCCATTACTCTGAGTAACAACTGGGAAGAAGTACGTAGAACAAATCACTGGCTAGTTTTCAGATTTAGTTTTTTTATGAGAACTGTATCTTTTTAAGGATATTATAAACGATTACCCGTTGTGCTTCTGAATGTGTAATTGAATAGAACATGGGGTTTGAGCCATTATGATATCAACTGTAATTATAATGGAAAATACATCCTCTCACTTCCCTAAACTGTTAAATGTAACTTAATCTACATAATTTCTGTCACACACTTCTGCTATTGGTCCATATCCCCTATCCGATATGATTATTCTAGAAACATGTTGGGTGTATTTCTTGCTGATCGTTAGGAATATTACTTGGTGAGAGATTCGAGTATAGATAGAGTGATTATTATCGCTGGTAGCTTTCTAATGGCTTCTCATTGCTTGATATATAGAGACAAGATTACCAAAGGGATTCCGATATCTGAGATTATCATTCTGTATTTCAAAATCTGGCGAGTAGTGAAAACATGGCGTTGGCCGTTAGACGAGTCATTTAGATTTCCAGAACCATTGTCGTCTCTTCTCTTCGTTTGTTCCTAAACTTTTATTCTATATTTTTATTTTTTTGAATTTACTTTATCAGAATGAAGCAGCAGATGTAAACAGGAAAGAGCAAAGAGTATCTTTTAAGGGATATACTAATTTTACCAAAGAATGACATTTCGCGTTTAAAAAATCATAATTAAGGAATAATAATTAGGGAATATATGAATTAATTCTATCCTTTTTGAATCCATACGCCTATCGAATGAAAAATGTGTAAATGATGCAATTGTACACATTACATAAACTATATAATTATAGAAGGTATATAGGTAAAAAAGATCCATTAAATAAGAAAAAAGAAGTAAATGGTATATATAAGTAAAAAATATCCATTAAATAAGAAAAGAGAAGTAAATGGCAAATTCCAAGGGATATCGAGGATAATGGCTATCACTTTTGTCACCACACTACCATCAACATCATATCACCAAAAGTTCCGTCAAACGGTCACAATTCGAGCGCAAATGGTTTAGTGGTAAAATCCAACGTTGCCATCGTTGGGCCCCCGGTTCGATTCCGGGTTTGCGCAGTTTTCGTTTTCTTTTTGCAGCCCATCCATTTCGCGAACTCGATATTCGATTCGACATGCATCCTCAACAAGTGGCAAGACACACCCAGCATCAACAGGTTTATATGACATCAATTCCCGCAATAACGGCGGAAAAGGAACCATTTTTCGACGGAGAATAGCCACCGACACACCAACACACAACCAAACGCAAAAATGAACGGTGTTTCTGTCGATATTAACCATTTGAAGAAGGGAGAGGTCAATTTGGGTACCTCGATCATGGCGGTCAAATTCAAGGACGGTGTGATATTGGGGGCCGACTCGAGAACCACCACCGGGTCCTACATCGCCAACAGAGTGACGGACAAATTGACCCAGATCCACGACACCATCTATTGTTGCAGATCCGGCTCCGCGGCCGATACCCAGGCCGTGGCAGACATAGTGAAATACCATTTGCAATTGTATTCCACCACGGTGACGAAGCCCACGTCCAAGATCGCGGCGTCGATCTTCCAGGAGTTGTGCTACAACAACAAGGACGGGTTGACCGCGGGGATCATTGTGGCCGGCTACGACGAGGCGTTGGGCGAGGGGTCGGTGTATTCTGTTCCCATTGGCGGTTCGATCCATAAACAGGATTATGCCATTGCCGGGTCCGGGTCCACCTTCATTTACGGTTATTGTAACGAGAACTTCAAACAGAACATGGAGAAGGACGAGACCATTGCGTTCATGAAGACCAGTTTGAAGGAGGCCATCAAATGGGACGGTAGTTCCGGTGGGGTGATCAGAATGGTGATTTTGACTAAGGAGGGTGTTGAGAGATTGATATTTTATCCTGAAGAGTACCAAGAATAAGGGGAATAGAGAGGGTCAGAA
Source organism: Nothofagozyma chilensis (assembly GCA_030573195.1). Lineage (NCBI taxonomy): Eukaryota > Fungi > Ascomycota > Pichiomycetes > Serinales > Cephaloascaceae > Nothofagozyma > Nothofagozyma chilensis. Next base: position 51,079 of record JAJMCV010000006.1, read on the forward strand.
AATACACGAAGTAATTGAGGTGGTGTAGAATGGGAGTTGAGGTGGTGTAGAATGGGAGTTGAGGTGGTGTAGAATGGGGAGTTGAAGTAATCGAAGTAATCGAAGAGATTGAGGAATTGAAGTGGTGTAGAATTGAGGAAATGAAGTGGTGACGTAATATGTTGAAGTGGTGTAGATTGAGGAATTGAAGAAATTGAAGTAGTGTAGAATGAAGTAATTGAAGTAATTGAAGTGATTGAAGTAATTGAAGTGGTGTAGAATGAGGAAATGAAGTGGTGACGTAATATGTTGAAGTGGTGTAGATTGAGGAATTGAAATAATTGAAGTAGTGTAGAATGAAGTAATTGCAGTAATTGAAGTGGTGTAGATTGAAGTAATGCAGATATTATAACGAATATCAAATGATGAAGTCACTAATGATATCGTACTAATATAACGTACTGTGAAGTGCCATAATTATACAGATTGAACCAATGTTCTCGATACATCGTTTTATTATTCACACATTCTTCGAGTTCTTTCTAATGAGTCCAGTTAAATCGTTCGTTTCAATTTCTTTCTTTCTCTTGACCAACGAACTCAAATCATTAATTGCAACCGGCTTTTCTTTCTTTCTCACCAACATATTGATATCGCCAACGGTCTTGAAATTGCCGTCCTCTTTTTTCATGTTGATATTCTCTTTTTTATCCTCAGTACCCACAATCTCTATCCAATCAATCAACCCTCCCAAAGTGTCAAACAAATCAATCACATTGTCCAAATCGGAATAATCCTCCCCAGTGACCAAATTTCTGTAATTTCGGAAGTCCTTCTTGTTCAACTTGTTAATCTCCGTGAAATCCTCCTCCTTCTCCTCCATTTCAAACTCGACCCCGAGAACTGCCACCACAATACCACTGATGAACTCCTGGCGATAGGACAATTCGAGCCAGAAATTCTTCACATTGGTGGATTTGTGACGGTTTTCCACGATGAGATTCTCGAGAAATCGCGTCTTGGGATCATCTGGGAAACATGGGATGTGGTATAATGCCGTGACATCCTCGTCATCGCTGAAGATGTTTCCAATGGACCATTTTCCATCGGGGAGATATTTGGACATGGTGGCCCTTTCCGAGCCCGGAATCACCAACTTGAATCGACCGGTGAACGAAAGTCTATTGAAGATCTTTATCCACCATTTCAACAACGCTTCTCCCGAGAGAATATGTTTCTCGTTCTTGTAGGAATAGGGAAAGAGATATTGGTTCGAGGGTCTTGTGAAGAGCGAGAATTTGTATTTCACCGGGAGATCGAGATATTTCAGAAAGGACACATGATTCTTGAGCGGCGTGAGGTTCCCCTGGGTCTTCAATTGGTTCGCGAGATAGACCAAGGCGCTGTAAGTGGAGGATCCGGTGTATTGTGGGGAGATGCTACGGGTATTTCGCGCCGGAACGACTTTCTGGAGATATGAAGCAATGGGAATACGGACCAAATAGTCTATCATGACCTCGAGCACGGAATTGACGCGGATCTTCTTCGCCAATCCCGTCGTATCGGCCTTGGACACGAAGAGATGATATTCGATATGGGAGCGGAAAATCGATATATAGACGTATATTTCGAGCGAAATAGCAACGACATTTTCTTTGGCCAACGTGAGGAAATGGTCCACTCGGACGGTTACCGGCTTGGCCGCTTTTTTGTGGGGAATTAGCAACGGTTTCTTCATCTGTTTGGGGGTTGATTGGATATGGGACACATTAAAGATGGATCCCGCGGGCAAAACGGGGGCCAATTTGGAAGAGAGCGTCATAAATGGGTGGCAGATAGTTTATGATTGTTAATTTTTTCGTTTTTTATTTTTTTATGGAGATAATTGGGTTAATTGGGGAATGTTGAGATGTGGAGTAGCAAATTTGAGCCCTGGTGAGATCACGTGATGGGGAGTGGGTGGGTGGAGGTGGGGGTGATACGACATAACGGGTGTTGTAATGGATGAACGATGGATATGAGGATATCTAAGAGGAATATGAGGAATTATAATTAAGAGGAATAACAAGGAGAATGGTGGAAATGTGATATTTGGCAAAAAGTGGTGATGGTGGTGTGACAACACATGTCGCCAGTCGGTCACACGAGGAAATTGTGAAAATAGTGAACGAAGACATGAATGAGTAGATGAATGAATAATTCCATAATAATGTAATTAATCGCAATTCACACGCACCATCCACCGTCTCTAACTTCCACCAAGTATCACTGTTATGAGCCCTTCTGATATCATGCGACATAATAGATGTAACACCAAGACACCTAAAACAGACCAATTTGAAAACCAATAGAATTGATAGATGAAGAATTATCTGTACTTCTTAAAAGACGCATCAACATCACCTCCTCCATCATATCATTACCATTTCACATCATCTCTACAACTTTCATTGTTATGAGCCCGTGTGATCATGTGACACAAAAGATGCAACTCACCACTACAACACCTCCAACAACCGCACCACATCCACCAATATCAAACTAGAATTACCACCACTATCACCACACATCAACCCCACCACCACACACATATCAACCGCATTACCACCACACAACACGCTTCATCCACTCCAACCCACCACTCGTCACCACCACCCACACGTGACCCTTCGCTCCCACACGACTGAAAAATTTTATACCCACCTATAACCACAGATCAAGAAAGTTCCCTATTCAACACTCATCACCACACCACAACATGTCTTCACCATTTAATTTCAACGACTTGTACGCCTCGGAATCGAAGCCGAATTACAATTGGGGTCCTTCGTCCACCAAAATCCCAGGATTTTTGAACTTCAACAACGTTCCATATGCTCCGTTCAGTAAGAACGACAAGTTGGGAAAGGCTGCTGACTGGCAATCACAAGATGCCGTGAACTCGAACTTCAACAACTCGAACAATGCCGCCAACAACAAGAACAAGAACCAAAGAGACTTCTTCCACGCCTACGGAGCCTCTGCTGCCCAATCGTTTGCTGCTGAGACTATGGACGACGATGGAGATTTCAACGTTGTCGACACCAAGACCCAGGCCAACACCAACCAACCGCAAGCCAAGTCCACCACCTTGTTGAAGGGAGGTGCCAGAAGCTTGAGAGGCGGAAAGGCCAATCTCAAGGGTAATCAGCCGGGAGCGCCAACTGCCGGAGCCAACGCTACCAACACCAACAACAACGCCGCCAACAACACCAACAACAACACCAACAACAACAACAAGTTCCAACAAAGAAACAACAACTACAACAACAACAACAATTACAACAATTACAACAACAACAACAACTACAGAAGAAACAACTGGAGAGACCAAAAGGAAAACATCAGAAGAGACCCCTCCATAAAGGTCAAGGACTCGTGGAGATCCATTGCCGACATCGAGTTCAACAGATTGACCAAATTGAATTTGGAGGTGTTGAACGAGGAGGAGATCGACTCGTATGGTACCATAAGCCAGTACAACAAGACCATCGAGAGATCCTCCAACGTTCCATTGAAGATCAATGACAGATTAATCTACAACCCGACCGCCAGCGAGGACCCGGTGATCCAGGATTACGTCTCCAACAACAGAGCCAAGATCTACACCACCGACTCGGTGTTGACCCAATTGATGTGTGCCTCGAGATCGTTCTATTCGTGGGACATTGTTGTCACCAAGAAGAACGGTGTTTACTTCTTGGACAAGAGAGAAGACTCGATCTTGGACAAGTTGACCGTGGACGAAAACTCGTACGAACCGCCATCCAACACCGAGAACGATGTGAACAACTTCGACAAATTATCGTTGGAGTCGATTTTCATCAACCAAAACTTCATCACCCAATCTGTTTTGGAAAACAACGTTGCCAAGTTGAGCCATCCAGAGAACCCATTCCACGATTACTCTTCTAGCGAGCCTTTGTTGTCCAAGGGTTACAAATATAAGAAGTTCTCGTTACCTAACAGCACCAGCGAAGATGAGACCCCAATTGATTTGATCGTCAGATTGGAAATCGACTCTATCAACCCAACCGACAACTCTGTTGTGTCCATCAAGGCATTGAACGAGTATTCTAACGGTTCGTTAGACTGGAAGTCCAAGTTGAGTTCAAGCAGAGGTGCCATTATCGCCGCCGAATTGAAGAAGAACAACAACAAGATCTCCAAATGGACCATTCAATCCATTCTTTCCGGTGCTCAACAATTGAAATTGGGATTCGTCAGTAGATTGAATGCCAAGAAGAACGACAAGCACTTGATCTTGGGTATGGCTTCCTACAGACCAGAAGACTTGGCCCTTCAAATCAACTTGAACATTGGTAATGGTTGGGGTATTGTCAAGTCCATCGTTGATTTGATCGAAAACGATGTTGGTGACAAGGATGGTAAATATGTCATCTTGAAGGATCCAAACTTTGGTAAATTAACTATCTACCAAGTTGATGGTGATCTCGAGTAAATAAAAATTTTCGGATGTTAATTATTGTAGTACAAATGCTATATATTTCATTTATTATACAAATCATACTCTTCATTGAGCTTGCTCGCTCAAAAATTGGTGATATTTCTCCCAAAATTCACAAACCTCGATCTCCCCGTCAAATTTGCAGCCTTCTAATATCAAATCATAGAGTTCCTTCTCGAAGAAAGCGTCTGGAGCATGGAGGGGCTTTGTCAATTTGTCTGACACTTTAGCATGGACATCCAGACTCAAATCTGTGAAGATGGTGGCAGCCACCACCAGCAATTTTGTGGAGGACAATTTGTAATTCTTCCAATGTAAGTCCTTATCGTTGACGTTTTCGATTTTGATTTGTTTTCCGGTTTTGATTGCCTCGTTGATCTTCATGATGATGGCTTCATAGATGATATAATCGTCAAACGGATCGTATTGAGCAACACCATACAACCCTGCGAACTGCGAAACCAACATAGCACCATTATCCACCAAATTCTCGGAGATCTCGTTGACGAAGAATTGGGGAGTCTTCTTGACCTGATAATAGGGCATATTCAAGATATGCGAGCTGAAGATGGTCAATTGGGAAACATCGATGATATTGTGATAAGCCGTGTAATAGGAGATGAGATAGGACAAGATCAAGGGTCTGAAATGGGAATTCTTGTTGATCACGAGCATAGAACTGTCGGACAACGGATTAGGGATGGTCTTGTCCATGTCGTCGAAGGGGAACGGTTCATCCAGCTTGGGTTGGCCCTCCCAGGCCAAATATGGGTTGACTCCGTCTCTTCTTCTGTCGGTTCCGTAATCGAAATTGAACAATTTGTAGGAAGTTGGTGAAGAATGGCGGTTTTGGCTGACGAAGGGCCAAAGAACCAAGCCCGGCGAATTGAAGGGTTCGCGCTCCAAGAGGAAGGTGGGGTCCTTCAAGATGATGGTGGAGGAGTCAAGTAGGACGATTCTCTCGAAGGACGAGATTAACATGGCCAAGGAGGTGATGGAGGTGTCGAGAAGCTCGTCATCGGTGAAATATTCCGACAAAATGAGACATTTCCCGTGGTTAGCCTGGTAATATTGGCAATATTTCAAATTGTAATCGTAAGGAGAAACGTTGATGATCTCTATTTTCAACTCGGGGGTCATTTTGCGCAATTTCTTGAAGATGATATACGTTTGGAAATGGTTATTATCGATGATCACGATGCCCTTATCGTTGTAGGGTGGATAGGGGACCTGTTGGAGTTCTGTCAAGAGATAATTGGAATGGTTCTGCAAAACCTCGAATTGGTACGGATCGATGGGGTCTATCGAGGTCAAATACTCCAAGCTCAAGAGATTGTTGTGATCGATGTGGGGGACATCCACCTCCAAGCTCAACTTGCGGTCCTTTGTGATCTTGTAGATGGCCAGAAGCGTGGAGTTCTTGAAGCGTTCGAAACTGTTCAATTCCTGCTGTGAGTAGAAATGTAATAGATTCTTCTGGTACGTGGGCAAATCGGGCGCGTAATTGTTGAGATTGAAGCCTGGTTGTTGTGTGGAAAGAACGTCTTCCCATCTCAATCTGTCGTACTTCAAGCTAATATAATCGTCGCCGTAGATTCTGACGGATTTCTCGAAGAGAGCGTTGTAGGATTCGGTGGTGTACTCGAGAAGCTGGCTGACCAAGGTGTGGGTGGGTGGATGATGGTTGAACAATAAGACGAAGATCAATACGACCAATACCGTGGCATATTGGATGGTTCTGGATCTTCTCATGTCGGAGACTTGCTGGGATTACGCTATGAAGATCGCTCTGGAGATTGTCGCCGAGGAGATCACAGAGCTGTCACTATGGAAATTATTGGGGAAAACCTCATGTATGGTTTCTAAGCCTGAACAATGCAATTAGGAGTGTCCCTGCAAAGGGGAGGTGTTGTGTGGTGTTATTGTGGTGATGATGGTGGAGAGAGGTATGATGGTATTTGAGAGAAGGGAGAATTCTTGGCGAATTCTTGACGAATTCAAGAGTTCGTTTGTTTGTTGTATCATCTTTGTCTGAGCTTTGTCTCATCTTGTCTCATCCATTTGGTGAGATGCACAGCTCGGCAAATTCCGAGATAAGTAGAATTGACGATAAAAGACCCAAATCACAATAGAATATAACATAAAATATATAAAACACCTAAAATACATCTAAAACATATATACATCAAATAATACGATATAAAATAAAATAACAGATTTTCGCCATTATAGCCATTTTCTCCTCTTTATAACGTAATCACAGCTACATACATAACACATAAAGCAATAAAATCACCTCTATTCTCTTCCTTCTCTCATGAATGAACTCATTAAAAATCTAACTGAATTGCAAGAAGTGGTCAATTCGTCGCAATTGACGCGACTTCTCGACCAAATCGTGTTTAAACTTCTCTCCGTCTATAAATTGAACGGCGAGAAAGATGGTGATGCGCTCACCATCACGCTTGAACAACGCGATTATTCCTTCAATTTGCTCGACTCCGAATATTCCTTGTTGGTGACCGATACGCTCGAGAATTCGCCCATTTTCTCGAATCTTTGTGAGTTGAACGACTGGTTTTTGGAGAATTATGCGGTGAATGAGTATCGCTTCGTCAACCTATTGATCAATTGTTTCCAACACGATTTGAAGGTGATCAATTCGGTGGCAACGTCCGGTTTAATTGAGGATCATGATATTCTTTCGCTTCTCGAATCGCTACCTAATCACCATTCCAACTCGAAATTCGAGTATTCCAAGATTGATCTCGGCGACGATTCGACGGGTTCGACGTATTTATTCAGCTCTAACGACAATTATTTAAACAAATTGTACGAGAATTCGCTTCTTAAGTTGCAACATTCGTCATTATTGAACATCATTGATTTTTCTCAAGATCTCGTTCATTTCTTCAAACACCAACATGGAATCCTCTATATTGACGACACATCGCGCATTGAGTACAAATTGAACAAGATATACGTGTTTATCCAGAAATTCATCCCCATACCGTTCTATCACCAATTCGAGGGGTTATTTAATTCCTTGACTAATGCGAAATCCATCGGAGGAGTCGCCATGAAAGTGGATTACGACGAATTATTGAGTGTATTGAGCAATTCGAACATCAATATCAAATTCCTCCAGATCTTGAGGATATACGTCAAGTTGTTGAGGAATTATGATATTGAAGATGATTTTTTCATGGTCAAATTAAAGAATAACCTCTCCCATCTACCGGAACTTTCCGAGTTCTTTCTCACTTCGAGTTCATTGATCATCAAACAGGCTATTTTGTTATATAGAGTGGAATATAATCTATGTAAACAATCCTTCAAAAAGGTCTATACCAGATATATGAAGTTGAAAATGTTATCTGAAAATTCCTTCAAATTGCATAATGATATCTTGATCCATAACAATTTCCAGCTCTGGTCAGACAAATTCAAACGATACAATTCCAATGAAGACTTTTCTTTCATTTCAGATGTGAAGAAACAATATTTGACTGTTTGGCAAGACAAAGTCTCTGATCATGAAGAAATGACGCGTTTGGCCGACTCTCAAATGGCGAAAAAGCCATTCAATAGGATGAAATTGGCGCTTTTCCAAGGCTCATTCAATTCTATCAATGACACATATTTGAAGAATTTATTTCTCTTGATATGGATCCGGAAATATTTGAAAGTAAAGAACCTCAATACTATTGAAGCAAGTTTGACTCAGAAAAACGGTCTTCAGATGAAAAATATATTTCTAAGTAATTGGAAATCGAATATAAATCACCAATTATATGATAATTACAAGGGTTTTGTGTTGAAGAAGTATTTCAAGGGGAAAATCATGTATAATTATGAATTGATTTCACGATGGAATAGTTTCAACAAGATTCTCTTGAAAAACTACTTTGAGAAGTGGAAATCTCAGAAGAAATATTCTCAATTGGTTCATTCCTTCAATCATTTCTCCATTCAGAAGAAATATCTAGGAGAATGGAAGACCAAACATGAATTACAGGTGACTTCTGCTAGTTTCAATAGAAGCATTTCAATGAACAGATTCTTCAGAGTATGGATGTTGAGTTCTATTAATCGCTCTTCAATTGATAAGCTATTATTAGGGAGATTTTTCAAAACATGGAGACTCAATCTGATCTTGAAACAACCTGGTAAGGATTCGAAGGAGTACAGTTTGAAATATTTTCAATTAATCAAGACAAAAGCCGAAAATATCGAAGTTATGAAACAAGAAGCTGATGATTACTATCAATATTCTCTAGTTAAACGGAAATTTAAAAGAATGATCAACAAGACGGATGAAGTTGCAATATTGGCTCATGAATCTCGTCTGATATTAGATCAGAAAGCCAAACAGAAGTTCTTCAATAAGATCAAAGGCAGATATTCACAAATTCAGCAGATGTCCGAAGTTTTGAATGATAATAAGAATAATTACAGAAGATATATTCTTCGGTCATCTTTCAGTAAATGGGAGGATCAATACCATAATCACTTCTCCGTCAAAAATGAGGTCAAATTAAAACAATTCAGCAACTTCTCGAATAGAAATCTTGTTTTCAAACATTTGTTGATTTGGAGAGACAGAAAACTTTGGAATAATCAAGTCTTGACAAAGAAAGAAAAGCTAATATCTGTCAAATTACAAGGTGTCTTTTTGAAGAAGTGGCAAGAAAGAAAGTCCAAGGTGGACAATTTATTGGATTTATCCAAACAAAACGAAATAAGTTTGTTCACCAAACAAGCTTATTTCATCAAATGGTTGAATTACATTACATATTTGGACAATTTAGCCAATTTATCAAACAATTATATGAACAACTCGGATCTAAGAAACTTGGAGAACAAGTTAAATTATTGGTCCATGAAGTATATGAAGACAGAAAGAAACAATCAAAGTTGTTCCATATTCATGAAGAGATGGAATTCGTTGAAATTGAAAGGGATCTTGAAATTGTGGAGTTCTAAGATGATTCCCGAGACCAATGAGGGCGATGAAGGTGAATATGATGACGAGGGTTATGACGAATTGGAGTCGCCATTAGCCAAGTTTAGAACCCCTTTGAAGTTATCTCCCAATAAGTCCTTGAAATTGTCTGAATCGCGAGAATATTTGCAGAAGGATAGATTATTGGCATTGAGAAATCATTACAAGAGAGCGAATTCCAACCCCAGAAGTTTGAACAATTCGTTTAATAACTCGATCAATTTGATAAAGGACAAATCAATTACAACTAGACGAACGGATAAGGATAATTCCAGGGCAAATAAGAGTTTCGAGTACAATGAAGGCGGATATAGAGAAGTTGGGGGTCAGAATAAGACTTTCAATGATGATACTCTTCGAGGGAATAGTACGATGAATGGGTTCTATACTCCGAAACTCAGCAGTACAAAGGTGGATCTTACGCATCATAATCTTGATTATAGCCAAATATCGCCTTACGATTCCGATACAATCAAGACAGCCAAGAAATTGCGGAGAATAACGCCGATATTCATCCCCAGGGAGGATGAAGACCCGATCATCAAGAATCGAATGGATTTCAATGAGATTGGGAACGAGTTCCAATTCAAATTGAAAGACTTCTCGGTTTAATGTATAATGAATGAATGAACAAGATAAAGAGTGTAGAATAATGGAATATATGATCAGATTATTAGTCTTAAACTCTTATCAATGAGTCAGATGAATCAGTATATGACAGAAGACGTCATCATACAAGTGGTCATAACCGATCGTGTGTTCACCGCATCAAGGGATATAAAGAAGTGAAGTTTGACACGTAGATATAAATTATATTAATTGAAAATAACAGAGAATGATATTCGGTGGCATATTAAGTATTTTATTACTCTTAGTGAGTTTCGTCTGGTGCGAAGACCCTCCCTTCACGGACAAGGTGACATTTCACATCTCTCATGGTGAGGAAGAGGTGGGGCAATTGGTGATTGGGTTATTTGGTACGGTAGTTCCCAAAACGGTGGAAAACTTTGTCAATTTGGCAAATATGACGTATGGATACGGATACGATCAATCGATATTTCACAGGATCATCCGTAATTTCATGATTCAAGGTGGTGATTTCGAACGTGGTACGGGAACGGGGGGATACTCTATATATGATAAAAAGGCGTTTGATGATGAGAATTTTACTCTTAAACACGATAAAGTGGGGCGGGTTTCTATGGCCAATGCCGGTGCTAACACCAATGGAGCCCAATTTTTCATCACCACGGCCGTGACCAGCTGGTTAGATGGCCATCATGTAGTTTTTGGACAAGTGACCGACGGCACGGACGTGTTAGACAAGCTCCAAAAGGTAGAGACCGCGAGGAACGACAGACCAGCAAAGGAGGTGAAAATCACCAAGATTGCCATAGAGAGAAATCTTGCTATCGATACCGTTGTGGAGGAAAGTGCCCCCGAAAGCTCTCCAGTGATCAAGGCCGAGCCACCATATCAACTCTTGATGTTATTGGCCGTTATGACCTTGGTCACCGGTGGAGCTCTTTTTTATAAGATCAGAAAGGAGTCCCGCAATACAAGTGGTTTTGCTAAGTTGGTTTGAATAATACATGTTTCGCGAATTAAACTATGTAACCGCTATCATTGGTCCATAGACCCAATCACTATCTCATCGATAGCCTCATTAAAGTCTGATATCACACTATCTGGCATGTCCTCATTGATGATTTCCTCGACTACCACAGAAGATTCTGGGATTAGTGAGTCTGTGCCAGACGACTTTTCTCTCTTATAAATGAACATCTTATCGGTCATTATGATCACATCGTCTAGAATACACATGAGTGATTTTGATTCCAAAACCTCCCTTCCCAATCCAATCAATTTCTCCTTATTGTGCAAAAGAGAAAGATTGATACCATCATAAGCTGGAATGGCGAACTCCCTGTTCCAATCTGGCGAATCCACGATCTTCTCCGAGATCCAATAATTGAATTTGCTCATGTCCAAATCGTCAGACTCGTCCTTATCATAAATAACGTATGGATTGGTCAATTCTCCGAATAAAGTGACTCCGGTCATTTTGGCCGGTATATCAAGATGAATGGACAATGGATTTGTTTCCAATAAACCAAGGTTAGACGCATAAGTGTTGATAATATGGTCATTAAGCGTTTTCAATGCAACACCTCCTGGATAATTCAAACTGGAAACAAAAGCCATGAAAATCGACCCTACTAACGAGATCAAGCTGGAAACAACAAAGATGAATGCAAACAACTTGGATTTATGAGACTTGGAATTGGTCAAAACGGCAGCCCCATTTGCTCCCAATAAGGTGATCCCTGGAATTGCATAGATAATGAATCTCCATTCCTTGTGCGGTTGGAAACTCATGAGAGTAACGAACACAAATGATGAAACACCAATCACCTTGACCACCTTGATTTCCGAGCCGATTAATCCAGCCAAGGACAATACTAGAGTGTGAGGAGGGAAAAAGATCGACTTGAAATATTTGGTGAAATAGGCACCAAAGGGTTCCACTCCCCATTCGACAGATTTCCCGTCTATTATGTTGAACAAGAAGGAAGAGAATTCCGGCAAGGTGAGTTCATTCCAGAAATAACTATCAATCGAGCCCGAAACAACAACTCCTATAACAACCCCAACGATCATGAATAGAATGTTACGAATCAATTTGGACTCGCCATAAAACGCAGCAAATATACTCAATACCCCGCCAAATAACCCCACTTCCAATCTGAAACAAACACCAGAAAAGCCCAATAAAATGAAAGCAATCGTGTATTCGCCGAGAAGCACCTGTGAAAGAGCGAAATTGGCCAATGGCAAAGCAAAGAAGTTGGGCAAGAATCGCGACGAATAGAATACAATATGGAATTGGACCAATTGGAGAAGCGAATACCACAACCCGATGTATTTATATTTGTAGCCGGCTCTGGCCACCAAGCTATTTCTGACCCGAATGATCATCATAACGTTAATAAGTCCCAAGAAGCCTCTAGCAACGTATTGTAAATTGATCTGGGTCGCCAATAGAGACACATCGGGAACGAGTCTTTGGGGATTACTGAGATTTACAAAGAAGGCAATGATCAAATCACCAACAAATGTTCTCTGAACAACCCCGGGGAACTTGTTATGGTCAAATTGCGAGATGTCCTGTACTCCATATCTCAAGAGGTCATAAATGGCCTGAGTGTTGAAGGATTCCTCCACTTTCGAATACGGTGCGATATACAAATATCCACCCATTAACCCCATTAATAGGAGATCCAGAAGAAGATTTAATGCATCCATTGGAGAGAAGATTGGGCTTGTGGAGGTGTTATAGTGGTTGAATTGGTCATTATGAGAGCATTGTTATTGTAACGAGAAAATGCTTGATAATTGGTCACGTGTTTCTCATGTGACCAACTCTAATCTTTGTGAAGATGGGCATTCTTGATTATTTATGTACATATAAGTATATAACTTGTCGCAATTCAACACAATATCCGATTAGACTTCATTGATATATATATTCGCTATATATATTCGCTGGCTTCATGACACTTCCGTCTCGGCAAATCATTACCTATCAGCACCGGCACACATCCAATAAGCAGCTATCACAACTCATTAACGAATTTTTCAAATACCATGTAAATACACAGAAAATACACGAAGTCATCCTCATTATAAAGGGGGAAATTTTCTTATTAATCTGTATGCGTACCGTACCATTAAGAATATACGAAAAGTTTTGGAAAAAGTTCATCATCTTAACTTTCTACACTCTGGAGGAGATGACTACTTTTAGACTCACTTCTGGCTAGAATTGACTCACATATATATACTCAACAACTACCACCTTCCCGTTCCAGATTATTACTTGCTCCAAGGCATAAATATGCGGCAGAGAACGCAAAGCTTGGATGGGTGGATACTGTAAGATATGATAATCACATATGCAAGGGTGTGGTAACTGGGACTGGCAAATAACAAAGATTACATGATTTCATACTGATCCTACACTGCGAATGTCGCCAAGACATCGTTTTCGTATTGGTCTCATATATCCATGTAGCTGGTTGCATCTTTTCTGAGGCCTCTCAAGGCGTACGCAGCGTCCCAGCAAGAGCGAATGAAATTTCATGTATCTAAAGAGAATCATGGAAGATAAGTAAAAGTCAGAAGACAAAGGGTCCTTCCCTGCATATGCAAAGCCAGGTAGGGCTTTTCATTTTGTCTGTGATCAATAACTGGCTTCATAGACTTCAGCTGACTCATTCTCCATCTAAACTGGTAGCTTAGCTTTCCTCCAGGCGTGTCTAATAATACACTTTTCACGTCCTGGGTTCCTACCGATGCTTGTACCAATTCGTTTATACTTGTCGTTATTCAAGAACCATGCGCATATGTGCATGCGCTTCTTGGTGGTATTTTATCATTTGATGTGGCACACTTGATAGCGAGAGAGACTCGACAGCTTATCTGTGTCTATTGATCTATCCTTCACAAGACTTGTGATAATGCGGTGAAAGCAAACCGAATGGACTTCACATTATTAGAGCCAAACTAACCATCAGATATACATGTCACACATCGCCCACACTGTTCGAACACACCTTTCACTGCGTGGTAATCAGTATGCATCAAACATGATAAAAATCTAGTACCTTTATAGCGACCATGCATTTTTTTAGAAGGGGTACTCAAATATACATTATACGGGTGTTACGGTTATCCCATTCAACCTAAACAGTTTGGGTTCTCATCTTCAAAACGACCGCCGAACCCAGAACAGTTTGAAGAATCGCACGGTTATTCACGGGTTCGGTGCCCGATGGTGAGCTCTAGAGTGGGTGCAAGAACATCAAAGATGTGAAGCATGTTAGTTGGCTGGAGTTGAATTTGAGGATACTTGGTTTCTTATTACTTGAATTACTGCATAGTAGAAGAGTCAACTATAATGGTTAAGTCCGCACACCATGTGTATGTCTCCGTAAGAAGTAATTCATTTTTCCACATGCTAACCCATGACGCCACTACAGTAGTTATGGTGCATTTAGCGTTTGTTTGTCTTGAAATGTAACTATTATGATGTATGTAACTTCAATTCTTTCTTCCAGCAATTGAGTCTGTTTCTTCTTTGTTACTTATATGCGTATAAAACTATACTTACTCTTATTTGACTATTCTATATATCTACGTACCATAACTCTGACCAGGTCTTTCTATGTAAGATATCTCTTGGTTGTCTAACATTGCCGTCCATCTTACTTCATGGTATATGTGGAATGTGGATATTGTATATGTCCATCACCGTAACACCACCATTCTTCGATAGCCCGACCAACTCAGAATCTAGAAAAATCACTGAAATACTATGCCCAGGATATCGTTCCCAAAAATCTGAAGATTCGCCCAAAGAAGATAAATAAAAATGTTGCGCCAGCGTCATAGAGCGGCTATTATCTTGTGTCAACGCTAGTATTATGTTGATCCTCTATCTTGACGTCTTATTTTAATTAGATCGCCCCAATATTCTGGTTGGTTAACTCTTCTTTTGTTAGATGAACTGATCTGATCATCTTCATGCGATTCCTCCTGTAAACTATACCCTCGGAATGAATTCGAAGCTCAGCCCAAACGACAGGCACCTTTTCTCTTCGGAAAATAGTTGTAGCTGATGTCTACATAAAAGCAGTCGTTATGTACGTTTAACTAGAATACTGAGCCCTATCCAACATGAACTAAGGGAGCAGTAACGAAGTACTGCAAAAATGAGGCTAGTAAGAATGGAAGATAGTGGAAACTTAGTAGAACCTGGGAAATGAAATTGAAATGATGAAATTCAAAATTTAGTTACCAGGTTGCTAATTTGGCATAATGAACTACGACAACTAATGTTACTAGCACTCATATAAATGTAAAAAGATTCTGAAATAATAAATGCACTGTAGAAAAGTCTTCTCGGAAAGAGCAAGTCAGTTTCCAAATATGTCATTTTCTGTTCCACCGCAGCCTGTTGCCCGGTTACTAACGCAAAAGTTATCAGCTACGGCATTGTTGGAGAGAATCAATTCATGAATCTCACAACTTTGAGACTTCAGAATACATTGATCGATGCACCAATGAACTTTTCCGTAAGCATATTCACCCGAAAAATCATTTGCAGGAGTATACAATTTATTCCACGAGATACAACAGCCACCCTTACAGTAACTGCGAACTTTTGAATCAGAACCAAAAATATAGTCAGTACCTTTGGAATATAAGTCATCTGCTAACGAGTCACAACTATCAACAGAGGGAACATGGCTTCCGTCACAGGCAGTGGAGTCTCGTTTCGTTAACAGGTTTTCGTACAGAAAGTTCTTGAAATAATCCGAAAGCCAGTTGTAAGACGTGGTATCAGCCAATAGTTCCAACTTTTCGGAGCCCTCAAGTTTCAAATATAGATTCAACTCCTCTTCAAACCTAGCACCAGTACCAATGTTTATATAATCATTGTGCCCATTAAAGTTGATATAGTTGTAAAGAAAGAATATATCTCCATAATTTTCTAATTTTAATGCGACTTGTAGCATGTCTGAGATACTATTAAGTTTGGAAAATGAATCAGCAGTAATCATATTGATATCACCATAGTACCGATGTTCCGCTAAATTGCTTTCTTTAAAGCTGAATCTAATCAAACCACGATCCGCGAACGGATGCGACTTGGCTAAATCTTGGTTGAAGGCCATTAGTGATGGTACTAGTTGTCCAAAACAAGTACCAAGAAAATGGAAGAGAAGGATATTAAACAACAATTTCATAGTCGGTATATTGGAACTTCTCGTTTGCTTGTTACATATAATCATATAATAGGAAGACATGTATTGGGATATTTTCAACAATTTATAGCGGATCACGCAAACCATTGTTAGTTATAAAGGAAAAGAAGTGGAGTGGAGGGATTTATTCAGCTTTCTGTTCCTCGCAATATCACCCCTCCCACCCCTACCAACGTGCTCCAATAGTCCAAATCTATACAACTGGATCGAAGGAGCTTACAAACTATGATGATCAACCCGAACTTTTAAGGATGCATTCTGATATGTCATTTTCAGCCGCTCGAGAATGAATGCAGTGTGAAGGGAAGCTTGCAGACCCCTCATAGTTATTATCTTCCTCTAATCCTTTTACTTACTTTACATGGAGCCCTTCTCAAATATTCTGGTTTTATCTTAAATCTCAAATTTGCGAGAATAAGGAATCAAGGTAAAAGGTAATAGTAGATTGACAGAAATGGAGACAATGTTTCCCATAGTGGTGGAAACCTAACTTGAAAAGTTCTCTATCATGGAAAGGGCGCAGCTACTGTTACCCCAATATACTTTTAGAGAGGTGGATTGCACTTGCTGTCCTGGTAGTAACTACGATTCTGCACATATGCATACCCCATCACACATCAAACCGGGAGGGAACGCGGTTTCTTAAATCAACCAAGTCAAAGATGGCTTTATTTTTCTTCATCTACACAAGCGTAATAATAAATCATTTTATCAAGTCCTTACTTCTAGCTCTTTTTACCAGACCTGGCCGGTCCTGGTTCATGGAAATCTATTCTGCTTGATATTCTTCAGTTCCAGTCCCATTTTCAAAAAAGCAGGGTTAGCAAAGCCCATAAATGCATGCACCCTGATCTGTGCTACTCACAACATGTGGTCCAAGTCCCTGGCTCAGCCTCGTTTGCGGGTCTTGTCATGCCTCGTTGGTTCTACGAAGGACGGATGGCTATCTTCCGGTAAATAGGTCTAATCCATCAATCTCCTTTATCTCCTTTATTCCAGATTTCTCCCTTATTTCAATTATTTTTAATGGTTTCCCAATTTCTCACGGTTGTCGTCCTCTGCTGCATCTTCTTTCCTTGCATTGAGTGTTTTCTCTCTCTACCGTTCCACTACTTCCCTAGATTCATCTATATTATATGCTCGGTTACTGCGATCAGCTTCCCAACAGCGGACGATCAACGTTTACATTTCTCACACAGTTCGTCCACCGCGACGGTAAGCCATTAAGAAGTTTCACCCCACAGCTTCAGAACCTCGAGTCTCAGATACCCTTCTGCATCAGCATGGGCCGTCATTCATGCCAACCCCAATAGAGTCCGGGCTGGTAAACGTGCCCAATTTCCCGATTTCATTTTTGGAATCCAATCCCTTGTAGACTTCAATACTGTTATTATTGTAAATATAGAAATCATTCACCAAACGAAGATGACCAGTCACACTGACGTGATTAAATCTAACCCAGCGATGAACATTCTCGCGGGGACTCTAAAATAGAAATATCAATGAATGGAGTTACTTATTTTGTTTTTTACATCCCACATAAAGATTAATTGTTAGTTCGACACTCAGCATGAGGGCATACAGTTCCTCCTTTCTCAACTAAAAAGTGTGATTATTTCACTTCAGCAGTCATTAGGGGAAAGGTAATAAAACAAAAAACTTCCTACGTTCTCCAAGCTTTATTAATATTCAACATTATCGATATTTAAAGGCGTTAGATACGATCTGTGGGCTAAATAGATGAAAGGCAACCTGTCCAGTGAGAGATGCGACCAATAGTAACAGTATTAAAGACATCCATCTCCCCTGTTACTGACACACAAGTCGAAAGCAAAATTATTGTCATTCACTACATCAGCTATTAAGCAGCTCTTGTCATACAGTACACATTGGTCAATACACCAGTGAACTTTCCCTTGAGCCCACTCCCCATTGAATGCTGCTTTTGGTGTATCGGTCTCTTGCCAGGATAAGCAGCACCCATCAATACAGTAATTTCCCGCATTTCCGCCACCGAACTGAGTTCCAGCCTGTGACCCCAAAGTGTCTGCAAGTCTGTTACAGCTGTCAATACTTGGAATATGGTTTCCATCGCAGAATGTTGCATCCCTTTTAGAAACTTGTATAGTCAGATTCGATTCAAATTGCTTGTAATAATTTGAGAGAGAGATACTTGAACATGAATTTGATAACACAGTCAAATAATCTTCACCATAAGCACGCAAGACTATATCTAACTCCATCATTAATTCGGAAGTATTGGTCAAATCAAGATAAGATTTAAACGCGTTAAAGGTGATGTAATTATACAAATAGAAAACGTCACCCCAGAGTTCGTTGTTAATAGCCGATGAAAGCATGTCACTAACTCGTTTAAGGTCCGTAAAGCGGTCGCCTGAGTAAATATTCACATCGTGATAGTAAATATGGTCAATATTAGTCTTATTGAAAAAATATTGCACCAATCCTTCATCGCTATTCGTTTCATAATTTCCAGTTAAAATATTACTGAAACTGTAAGAATAATCAGGGAATTGGGCGGGAGTACTGGAGACTCCCGTGGTGATTACCATTAAGTAGATAAACTTCATTGAGAATAACATTTGAAGATCTATGGAAGGATGAGTATGAGAGCCTATAGATATCTAGAGGTAGTAATATGTGTTCCTTTTATATTGGACACTCCTTCCACAGAGTGTCGCATCTTGCGAAGGGCCAACAAGAACGTTTTTGACCCACTCACTTCACTCGAGTGAAATAACTTCAAACGTGTGAAATACGCATGATCACCTGAATAACCCTTTGGATGCTGCATAGTCCAAGTGAAGTTGGATATGGAAATGTAGTTGAGATACCAATGATGATATACAAAAATTGGTGGATAGGATACCCAGATCTTGTAATAATCCATGTTCTGCTTCCACTTCGTGAATAAGACCCTGTCCTTCACGAGAATCAAGTATCTTGTTAAATTGTTAAATAATCAAGCCCAGTATTCTAATTCATACCAGGGGTAGTAGTAAGATCATACGAAGTGGCTCTATGTTACTTCATTAAGGAACAGACCTCAAAAGTGATTGTCAAATAATCCAGCTTGTTTTCTGCAACTGTCTTAAATGTATATGCATCGCATATGCATACAGAGTACTACATATCCTTGTAATGCTAATTTGTGGAGATTCGCATTGTTATTTCACATTCGTCTCACCCCTTCCGTGTAAAGTTGCACACTTCAAGACGAGGGGTTAAGGCCCCGTGGGCATTTCATGTCGGATAAAGGTTTGACAAAAGATATTCTCGTTCAAATACCTTTACCATATTTCCCTGTTCTTCTCACATGTCTTGCCGTATGTCTTCCCCTATTTCTTGCAAAAAATTCAAAAATTTAAAGCACGGCATTTTTGTAAGACAATTAAATGAGAGTGATAAGTAAAGGAATTAGATACATCTATTTCGCAATCTTTAGAATATTAGAATCGGCATTAAATGGAAGAGGCCTCTTTGGACTATTTTGGAATTTCACCGCCAATTTCTCTCCTGTGGCGATTTGGTTGATTATCTTCAAAAATGCTGGACTCATACCGAAGGATATTCGACCCAAGATTAACGTAGCTCTTGTAATGAATATCGACATGATTTTGTTTGATTTCTCTATCTGGAGTGTGATCTTTTTTGCTTTTACTTTGGTTGCTGCCGCTGCATTATATGTACTTTGTTATAAGAGATCACATAAGAGAGATATTGAAGACATACCGGTAGAGCTACAAGAAACTCGATTGGCTGACTTGGGTCAGACTCTTCCAGACCATTGCATGCTCGAGACTTGTGATTCGAATGTTTCAGACTATGAAGTAAGACAGAAGTTAGAGTCACGTTTGTTATCTAGAAAGCCAATCAACGGTTTTGACTTAGCACCACCTGTTTTGTTATTTTCTTCCATGTCTCTATTGAATATGGTAAACCTATTCAAAGAGCCAATCAGTTCTTCAAGGGACTTATTGGCTTGGATTTCGTATGTTTTGCTACACTTTTTTGCCCCACTATTAACAGCGATATGGTTGTATATCTTTCACATCCCAGGTGCGATGTCGACATTTTCATACTGCTTAGGCATACAGAATATTCTTGGTGTTGTTACTCATCTTGCCTTCCCAACTGCTCCTCCTTGGTTCATTACACTTTATGGGCAAAATGCTACTGCTACCTACGATATGCCTGGATATGCTGCAGGATTGACAAGAGTTGATTTGGCATGGGGTACTCACATAAATTCTTCCGGTTTTCATATTTCTCCAATTGTTTTTGGTGCACTACCATCTATTCATTCTTCCATGGCCGTTTTAGTGTTCTTTTTTGTTTCGTACTACTCGTATTGGACTATCCCAAAGATTGTCTCTGGTCTATTTGTCGTACTCCAATGGTGGTCAACAATTTATCTAGATCACCATTGGAGATTTGATTTGTTTGTGGGTATGTTTTACTGTATTTCCTGCTTCACCCTCCTCAAGTCTCGATTACTACTCTTCGAAGAGAAATTTATTCTAGCCAGGTTGAATAATGATAAGATAAATGGTTCTACTATGGGAATGAGAGTATTCGATAATACTAGTCTTCAAAAATATTTCGATCCCTACTTTTGAATATTCTATTGAAGTTATATTTAGTATATATATCCGCTAGATAGTAAATATAGTGTAATTATCAGATAGTTCCATATGAATATGGCTATTGATATAATATTACCGTTTGTGTTCAGCTTCTAAAGTGCGCTGGTGGGAGAATAGTACACTCAAATAATCTCAACGTGCTATCTTCACCCTCCCTCTAATCTGTTGAATGACCAACTGAAAATGACCAACTGAAAAGGAGTCAGATTTAGGACTGGTTCGAGGTAAACAGTGGCTATAACTGCAGTATGCATCATGTGGTTCACCACCCCCACATTCTTGTTTCATTCAGAGAAACTATGTGGCACTAGACCACCCCTGATAATATGTGTTAAAATTTCTAGTGCTGAAATCTGTGCAGAGAATAAGTATTTATATGTAGACATAGGCACAACCATTGTACCCTATAAGCATAATTTTACAGGCAGGGAATAGAAAATATGCTGTGTCTTGTAACTTTGAAATTCTTGGTTACGGGATTTGTCTCAATCTTCATGATTTTGTCCGTCTCTAATTATAACTACTCGTTCATCAAGCACGATATATTTAAATTTAGACAGTCTAGAATTGAACTGCTAACGAGGGGGAAAGCTGTACTTCCAATAACTTCTTTACACGACCAATCTAGGAGATTTCCCTTGGTGAGCGCATTAAAATCAGGCGCTAAGTCGATCGAAATTGATATTTTTGATCTTGGAGATGATGAAGAAGTATATGTGTTAAACCAATCTTCTAAAAGAGAAAGCTTAAACTCCCTTTATTTGAATCAATTGTGGAAATTATTTCAAGAAGTTAATGTACCAGCACAGTCTCCAGTAGAGTCTCAATCCAGTTCAAGTACTGCTACTACTGGAAAGTTTGGCTTATTCTATAATGAACCTTATTCAACCATGTTTATATTTCTCAACGTAACTTCATTACAGGGAGATCCAATATCAAGGATGGAAAGTTACTTAAATAGGTTTTTCCTAGCTGGATACCTAACTTATCTTGACACGCAAAATAACATACTTCGCTACGGACCCCTAACCATCATAACTACCGGAAACCCCAGCACCGTCTCATCTTCAAGAGAAACTGCTGATAGGTTTATATTCCCTCAATTGTCTATTCTGGATGTATTGAGTGACAAAGTGGCGAACATCTCAAATTTCTCGCTAGTTGCTTCATGTTCGATTAACCTGGTATTTCCCTATTTATACCATAGTATCAATAGTGAAACACTTGAGTCATTTAAAAATGTCATCTTAGAGGTACACAGAAAGGGTTTTCAGATCAGAATATCAGATTGTCCTACTGGTCCTGAAAGACTCTTAGGTGAGATAATACTGTTATTAGTGGATCTCAATATCGATTTTATAGATGTGGAAAATTTGGAGTATGCAGAATACTGGCTCAATAGTCTTAACTTCTAATACTGGGATATAGACTATCGTCAGAAATTGTTTTTAACCGCTTGTTGAACTTTAGTCCTTCATCAGTTTTTTTCATTGCATGGCACAGTTAATAATATCTCAATAGGAACAACCCAATCAGTAAAGAGAGATGTTTAAAGATTCTGTACTTAGTCTACCAGTGTAATCAAGGGTATGTATTCTCTGACTAACGACTCAGTTAAAGGATTGTGCGATAATCTGTGTGCATCTTTTGAGTAAACTTTGTTTGTGTTGTGGACTTATTCTTTTCTGAATGTCACAGTTTTTCCTTGGGTCAGATTTATTACACAGATCATTCTCCCAGGAGAAGTGCACCAGAGTAACAGCGTGGCTTCCGTGCTAGGCGAGTGTGTGCTTGCAGAGAAAAGGAGGATATGCTGCCTAAAGTAATTTACAAAAAGCTCAGATAGTATGAATTTGTTCAGAAGAATCAATCTTTTTCCTGCTTTAACTTGGGTTACGAGCAAAATAATGACTTGTACGGCAGCTCATGAACTGTCCGTTCTACAAAGAACTCACTGCGCAAATATTATGTACAAGAACTAACCTGTTAACTGTACAATGTGCTAAATGGGAATAGCTCATCAAATGGCAAAGAACGCTCTTATGAAGCAGCAAACCATATATTACGGTTTACTCATGCAGAGAACCAAAAAGCTGTCGCTGTCAGCACTAACTACCTGCAAAACAGTAACCAGCTTTGTTAAAATAAAATTTTAATTTTCGCGAACTATAATATATAATCACATAATATGGAATGGATGTCAAATTCACAACTTCAGTATATCGTAAATAAAACAACGAAAACTTTTTTGGGAGTGTCAGCTAAATCAGTCGTATATATGTCACGTGAAACAGTCAAATGCATCCCACGTATTAATTAATTAATGAAGTGAACATTCACAAAACCGACAAATTAAACAAGGAATAAGGGAGAGATGGACGAAATTCCGGATTTAGTTATGGATATCGATGAGGCCGAGGTCTCTGAATTGGTATCTAAGTTTCATCCAACTATCGAAGACAAACTGAGCGAGAAAAGCGATGAGCCAATGTCTGAAACGAATGAGGAGGAACAAACGCGGAAAATCCCAATTACCATTATCACTGGTTATTTGGGAAGTGGGAAATCGACTTTACTCGAACAAATAGCTCTAAAAGGAAACAAGAAATTGGCTGTAATCTTAAATGAGTTCGGAGACTCCACTCAAATCGAAAAGTCTATCAATATCAAAGATGGGGACAAAAACTACGAAGAATGGCTTGATTTGGGTAATGGATGTCTTTGTTGTTCTGTGAAGGATATTGGAGTAACCGCCATAGAAAAATTGGTGTCCAGTAAAAAGAATAACATCGATTACATTCTTCTAGAAACCACCGGTGTAGCTGATCCTGCTCCAATCGCCAAGATGTTCTGGTTGGACGATGCTTTATCTTCAAATGTGTATATAGATGGTGTCATCACGGTGGTTGATTCCGAACATATCATTACCTGTCTTGACGATATTGGCGGGCATTGGCATAGAGAACAAAACTTGGATATTGACAGTACGACTGGTCTCACAACAGCCCACTTACAAGTGGCTCTTGCAGATGTTATATTGGTCAATAAGGTGGATAAATTGAAGTCCGAATCTCAAGTTAAGGGGATACATGACAGATTGGGTCAAATAAACTCAATAGCACCAATCTATGAGACAAAATTCGGTGATATAGACTTGGATAGCATATTGGATTTGCATGCTTTTGAATATGACTCGAAATTAAACAGTTCTATCACTTTTGCCACAAATTCGAGTTTCCATGATGATAGAGTGGGCACCATAACCATTAACTTCCCCTTCATTTCAGAAGAAACTTATCCCAAGATTGAATCCTTCTTACAATATGTGTTGTGGGAGAATATAATGAATAATAAACCCGTTGAAATTCACAGAACCAAGGGGATTTTGATCGAGAAGTCTACTCATAAGGTTTCCGTGATCCAGGGTGTACGTGATACTTATGATATCATAAGCGGTGAATTAACTGAGGGATTGAACACTTGCAAGTTGGTTTTGATCGGTAAGGGATTGAATCTCGAGGATGTAAAATCGGAATTTAATCGGTTTACAGGTATACAAGATATTCAATAACATATTCAACGGCCACTTCATTGTATTAATATTGGATCAAGATATTGTTTAATTCCTCTCTTTGCTCTAGATTTTCAAACTTGAAGGAAGCAGCTAACTCATCCAACTCTTCAAAGGATAAATCTCTGAAATATTCAGCATATTCATAAATCAAATAATTGGCCAATAACAAGTCTCTAGTTATTCTATCGCAGAATCCCTCCAAGCCCAACATCTTAGGATATTTGACCTCATGAAACTTTTCGGGGATGGTTTCCCTGACAAAATCATAGAAATCATCAAACTTCTTTTGCACCTCGGGAGCAGTGTCTCTTCCCCACATGTCAAGACCCAATCTTTGTTTCTTCTCCAACCATGGCTTGAAATGCTTCATCCATTTCGAATTGGGAGAAACATAGGTCATTCCTTGCAACCCAATATCCTTATATAACCAGATGGACCACGATATTGGGGAGCCATCACCAGATGGGTCACCTGTTTTGTAAACCTCCAATTGATCTTCCAAGACCTTATATCTGGATGTGTTGATGGCTTCAACATTCGTATCACCTCTCGATTCGGAAGCGTAAACGGGGCCAAATTCACCGTTCCAGATGGGAACATTCTTCTCCTTCATATAATGAATCTTGTCCTCGTATTTTCGTCTGATTTTGGCTCTTTCGGTATCAGTACTGGAGTACAAGATACCTTCTCTGTTGGGGAAACCAGCCGTAGCATAATCATGAATAGCATAAACCGAATTGGGATATGGTATATCCGGGAAACTACTGAAATCAATGGAATAAGTATTAGCATCTAAGAACAAAATATGGTTAGGATCCACCGTTCTGATTGCCTTTTCAAGTCTATCGTAATATTTGGCCAATTTGGACCCATCTTCCACGGCCGGTTCATTGAGAGGGTTGTAGCCTGCCACCCAGACATTGGAGGCATAATGTTTAGCAAGTTCACTCCACAAATTGACCACGGCATCCTGAACAAATTTATAAGTCCAGAAGAAATTGTGGTGGGATGGGAAGTCACTTGGCCAGAAATGTCCCTGAGCTAACGGGGTGGTGTGCAAGTCCAAGATGACATAGATACCATATTTAGCGCAAATATCAACCATACGATCCAAAAGATCGAAACCCTTCTGTTTCACCTCGAACAAATCGCCTTCATCGTCCAAAAAATGGTGGTAATTGAATGGGATTCTGAGACAATTGAGTCCAAGCGTGTTCTTGTAGAAATCAGCATCTGCCTCTGTCCAAAAATAATCGTAGAATTTGTCGAAGAAATAATCGAATTTCTCCTTTCCCATCACCTTCAATAGCACCTCCTTGTGTTCTGTCTCGTGGCCGGGGTATCCACTGATGAAGTTCTCCATGTTCAAATGGCCGCCCGAGGCGGTTCCCTTCAAGATGATGGGATTACCGTTCCCATCGATGATTTTAGTTCCTTTTGTCTTCAAGAATGACATTTGGGTCATTTTTGGTGGTGTACAGAAACGAAGCTACGAACGGGTGTCTTTTATATTCTTTCTACATTATTAATCACGATTACAATGGAGGCTTATATGAGGAGAATAGGCATCCGAGAAACCTCCCCGGTAGGAAGATCATGTTATTGAAGCAATTACGTTACACCCTTGGGCCTTAATTAGTGTAATCCTCCGCCATTGTATGGGTCCACCACTGCTGCTGCGTTCGGGTGATTGGGCTCAAGAAGGAAATTCGTGGGGTAAGCCGAAACTACGCGCAACAAGGGGAGGTTTCCAAGTACAACGGAGTCCCCGGTGGTTCATGATCATTGATGAGGGAAGCAGATGGCGCGTAACATGGGATACAGAGTTAGTATGAATACTAACTCGGATCTCGAGGTCGACTCCGTGTTCATCTTCCCTGCAGAAGCCAACATGGAGCGACACGATCAAATGTGTGATGATGTGGTCGACGGCAGTTTAACTGAATATATTTCAATCATACAAAACGAATCACGAAAAAAATTGTTGTAACTTTGTAATAACACGAATAATTGATTGTTGCTATCCCACCCATCTGTCTTCTTTGCTGTTCGTCGGACGTTCTCATTCTTCCAATGGTGGCCATAATATCAATTCTATTCAGAATAATCGTTCTCACGGCTGTTGTCCATAGATCTGTCAAACACAAATCATTGACTAAGCCGGGGATCATGGCTGCCTTGATCACGGGAATAGTCCATTCCTTGACGGAGTCAAATCTCTTCTTGATCTTGTTGGTGACCTTTTATGGTTCCTCCACTAAATTGACCAAATACAAAGCCTCCATTAAGGAGAAGTTGACGGAAACCGTTTCCGACGCAAAGGACCATAGTCAGAGAGGCTACAAACAAGTTCTATGTAATTCGATTTTTGCCTCAATTTTGATACTTGCCAGTCTCATTTATCCAGAATCTAAGGATATCTTGGAATTGGGGGCAATTATCCATTATTGTGCTGTTAATTCTGATCTGTGGTCTTCGGAATTGGGCATTCTTTCGAAACAACCGCCAATTCTAATCACTACTCTCAAAACGTGTCCTCCGGGCACCAATGGGGGTGTGTCCTTATTTGGCTTATTTGGAGCATTTGGTGGTAGTTTATCTATTGTTGTTGTTTCCTGGCTATTCAGATCTTTCTCGATCCAAATATTTGTATTTTTAGTTGCAAGCGGTGTTTTTGGGTCTTTATTGGACTCTCTTATGGGAGCTGTATTCCAACCTTCTTTGGTAGATACAAAGACAGGAAAGATCTTGGATACACAAGATGGTAGTTATATCGAGTTAGGGAGTTTAAGTGTTGAATATAAGTTGGTTAGTGGGGGTTATTATTTGAGCAATAATGGAGTGAATTTGTTGAATTCGGTTATCACGCCATTAATATTTATGTTTCTTTATAAGTTGGTTAATTGATCTCTTAAAACTGGACACCGAGTTGGTTGAGAATCGGTTTATATATTTGAAATGTGTCTCTCGTTATCAGAATGTCTTTAGAAAGTAGTATTCGCAATTGGTGCTTAATCTAGCTCGTCAAGATCTATGTTCTATCCGAC
Organism: Nothofagozyma chilensis; assembly: GCA_030573195.1. NCBI lineage: Eukaryota > Fungi > Ascomycota > Pichiomycetes > Serinales > Cephaloascaceae > Nothofagozyma > Nothofagozyma chilensis. Next base: position 78,688 of record JAJMCV010000006.1, read on the forward strand.
ATCACTCTCTCATGAGTAATGGAAATGATGCTAAGCACACATAATTATTTAAAAGTTTGAAAGTATAAAAAAGGAATTACTGATTGAACTACTTTTAATTAATAAATAATTCTAAATAAATTTAATTAATAAATAATTTAATTCATTTGTCCGTTAGAAAACTACCAGAAACTATTTTTACTTTTTTCAAGATTATTTTAGAATTTAATCCATAATAAATATAACGAGAAGAAAATCTATCGCGAATCAAATCAGAATATCTAACACCCTCATCATTGTCACTTCGTCAGGCTCGCCTTTACTGATCGATCTCCGATCTTATCTTATCAGGCGCCAAAATATTTTTTGAAAAATAAACTAATTTTTTTTCGCGTCAACAGAAGAAAACTCCAGAATCCGCCAAAACCCAATTGAACTAAATGCTGGATCTCATAGAGAAGATCCTATTTGGCTTGAATGAGAACCAGAAAAAGGCCGTTTGTTCTGACCCTAATGGCCAACTCCAGATCATCGCGGGACCCGGTACAGGGAAAACCCGAGTCTTGATCTCGAGGGTAGCATATCTTCTATTAAAACATAACATTCCGCCAGAGAATATCATCGTCACTACATTCACCAAAAAGGCCGCAAATGAGATGATGGAGAGATTGAATGGCATTTTAGGAGATTCTCACATCAACTTGAACAGGCTCATCATTGGTACCTTTCATTCCATCTGTTTCAGGGTCTTGAGGATTTATGGCCATAAAATAGGACTCTCAGATTTCAAAATTGCCGATGAAAGGGATTCAAATCAAGTCTTGAACAAAATCTTGTCTGAAATCCCCCATGATCTCCATCAATTGAGACTCCAAAGGACGGGACATTCCAACTTGACCACCGACAACACCAATATCGCCAACAAATACAACGGTTACGACCCTAAGAAAGTCAAACGTGAAATATCCAAATTGAAATCAAAGGCCCTATTGCCCGACCAATACGCAAATAAATCTTCCTTTGATAGAGAATTAGCCTGCATCTATCGAACATACCAGGAACAGCTCTTTGCCGCTAATGTGCTTGATTTCGACGATTGTCTACTTCAATGCTATGTTTTATTGAAAAAGGTGGATTGTTTGAATTTTGCCAAACATGTTTTGGTTGACGAATTTCAAGACACCAACAAGATTCAATTACAATTGATGTATCTCTTCGCTTCTGGTGGTGGTGACAATGTGACTGTTGTGGGAGATCCAGATCAGAGTATTTATGGTTTCAGAGACGCCGTTGTCACCAACTTCCGCCATATGAGAAAACATTATACTCAATGCGAACAGATCAACTTGGTGGAGAATTACCGTTCCACCACAGACGTATTAAAGCTCAGTGAGCAGCTCATGAGACAACAACTGGATAGAGATCACAGGGAATTGAGATCTCAGCAAATTGAGAGTTTTCCTCCTGTACATAAAACCTTGGATTCTAACGCAAATGAGGCGCAATATATAGCGCAACAAATCGCCTATTTGAAGCAATTGCCCGAGCTTTTCAATCTTTCTGACATTTCTATTCTCGTGAGAGCAGCATATCAGACCAGATTAATTGAACGCGAGTTGGTCAAACTCAGAATTCCGTATCTCATGGTGAAAGGACGTGCTTTCTGGGATCGAAAGGAGGTGGTAGCTATTCTTGACTATTTGAGAATCGTCGCTTCCGACTATGATAAGTTGGCATTCTTAAGAACAATCAATTATCCGAAAAGATCGATTGGTGAAAAAACATTGGATATTATAGAAAGAAAAATCAACCAGAAAAAATCAGCAATGATCGCGTTAAAAGAAGTAATAGATGAACTCAAACCAAAACAGCGTGAAGCAATAAAATCATACATCCAATTCATCGAGGATGCCAGATATTTCGTCACAAGAAGGAATTCTCTGTCCGAAAGAGACAATTTGATTCATTTATTTGATTTCGTTTACAAGATGTCAGGTTTACAAAAGGAGTTCGTTGAAGATAAAGACATGGAATTGAACATCATGGAAGTTAAAAACCAACTTACCGAGTTCGAGCCAATTAATGAAGAGTTGCCATTATACTCTGGTGGTGAAGAATCCGATTTGAGCGAAGATGCTCGTAGTTTGTTGGAAAAATTCATCGCTTCTGTTGATTTATATGAATCGGATGCGAAGAAGGCAGAGGAAGAAGAAGAAGATGAATCCAAGAAGATGGGAAAAGTTTCCATTTCTACCATTCATGCTTCCAAGGGTTTAGAATGGCCAGTGGTATTTATTCCTGGATTATCAGAAAAAGTCCTTCCTGCTGGCTTTGCGCTTAATGGTTCAAGTGACGAAAAAGCAGTTGATGAAGAACGAAGAATATTTTATGTGGCAACTACAAGAGCAAGATTACTTCTCTACATCACCTCATATGTTGAAAAAGACAATGGTGGAAGCTTCTGGAAGGGGAATGTTGATCAGGAATCAAGATTTTTGGCTCCCATAAAGAAGCAATTGAAAACAAAGCAGGTAGCGTTTAAGGATTCGAAGAGTCTTAAAACTCTTTACAAATTAACAGGTAAAAAGTGCCCCAAGTCAGTGGATTTTGATGCCTTCTGTTTGTCCTACAATAACGGCAAATATTTGTATTCCATCGATAATTCACTTTCCACTCCATCTTCAAGAACCTCTTTCAAATCCAATAAAGCATTCCCCACGGGAACCAGTGGATTCACAACAGCGAGACATTTAAAACAATCTACCAAAGATGATCAAAACAAAGAAAATATTCAAACTCCTTCCTTTTCTGGTTTCACAACTGCTCGCGCTACTCTAAATGATTTGAAAAGGCATGGTGATAAATCCAAGGCTGAACCTAAGAAGAAAAGAACCAAATAATATATCTGATTTCTTACGGAGTTTTCCTGTAGACTAAAATGAATAATCCTACTCATTCTCTTGATATCATTACATTATGTACTATAATACACCCAACCGTCCCTTACATGATCATTTCATCAGCTTGTTAGCTTCAAGAATCATCATACTACTTCTTTGCTTACCATTATATCTGATCATTTCAGCCAATTTTGTCTTCTTGAAATCGAAATCAGCAACCGCTCCACAAAATGGATGCTTCAACAATTGTTCAGCTGTTGGTCTCTTCTCAGGATCTATAGTGAAACATTGGTCAATGAACTCTCTTCCTTCTCTAGATATTATTGATTGAACATCCTCTGGGATGGGGGGTGCCAACTTTGTCTTTCCAATTTTATAAATTGCACTCACTACTGCCTCGTTTGACCATGGCCTTCTACCAGCAAACATTTCCAAAACAACACAACCTAAGGACCAAATATCCACCTTTGCACTGTAACCTTGTTTCTTATTTGCAACCATATTATCAATAACTTCAGGTGCCATCCAGAAAATAGTACCTTGCATGGACATTTCAGCATTATTGGCATATATATTCTGACTTCTCTTGGAAATACCAAAATCGGATATTTTACATGTACCATCTAATTCCAATAATAAGTTGTCTGCTTTCAAATCTCTGTGCAAGATACCACGTGTATGCAAATATTCGAGACCTAGCAATACCTGTCTGGTCAAGTATCTAATTAGCACTTCCTCAAACTTACCGAATGATTTCATGCAAGACGAAACAGAACCCCCAGCAACATATTCTAGGAACAAACTATAAGTGCTATCTTTCTTTTCAAACCCGAGATATTGGACAATATTGATATGATCCAAATCTTTCATGGTTTCCACTTCCTTGTGCAAAGCCTCAACCACCTCCTTCAACTTCTCATTCGCCTTTGCTCTCACAGGAACTTCAACTTGCTTCACAGCCATCATTTCACCCGTAGTCACATTGAGCGCAAGGAATACAGTACCAAAGGAACCTCTTCCCACCATCTCACCCTTAATCCATGCAAATTGCTGGAACTCTCCTCTTGATGAACGTAACTTGCTGACGAAACCTCTCTCTATCTCCCTAGAGGTGACTTCAACAACCTTTTGGCCCCACATCTTTGTGTTGGATCTGGTAAGTTGCATGCCTCCTCCGTCAGATGACTGTAAAATCTTACGACGAGCTTCTCTGGCTTCATTTGCAACAACACGGATAGTTTTCATTCTACGACGCATTAAAGGTTGACGTTTGGTGTCTTCGGGCAAATCCAAGAATTCCTCACCAGAATCCTCTTTATTTGGAGATATATTCGCACTGGAAAATGTTCTTGAAATTGCTGGTTTCAAAACATCAGGTCTCTGTTTAGCTTTAGCTGCTGCCTGTGCTGCAATATCGCGCTCTTCATTCGAAGGAGAAGCAGGCGGTGTGGCAATATCAGTCAATATTGGTTTATCCAAATTAGTGTGAGGGAAGTATCTTTCAAGATTCGAATACACGACATCCACAGGTGGTCTCACACTCATTGGCGAGATGTGGATATTCGTATCTTCCAAAGTCAATCTCTTTAAGTTATCAGTTGGCGATTCTTTTGGAACTTCAACCGGTTTCTTGATGGGCTTGACAAAGAAGTCATCATCATCCGAACTGTTTTCCACTTCAGGCTCAGTCACATTCAATTGCGGAACTCCTTCAAACGAAATAACATTCTCCTTAAATGCATCTTTATGTGATGCTCTTCTTCTCATCAGAGATGTTGATACCTTCGATGATCTTCTGATACCCATTGACTTCATGGAACTTCCGCCACTCAAAGTACTTGAAGTCTCCAGCTCTTCAGAGATCGTGGACACAGGCGAATGAAGAGTAGCTTCTGTCTCAGCCATGCTTGGAGGAGGCTTTCTGGTTAAGCTCTTCTTCGTCTTTCTTGCGGTTGGAGGAGGAGGAGCTATCCTTCTTGCAACAATTGCTGGTGCCTCATAAGGAGATTGTCGTCTCTTATCAAAGTCAATCTCTCTACCAGCAGGTCGAATGACACGGAATGAACTATTGGACGAATTAGAACTTTGATAAATCTCGGGACTAGTCTCTCCAGTAGAAGTATCAACTGTGAGAACAGGGGGCTTAATCTTTAGTTCATCTGGCTTCCTCTTCTGCGTAGGTAATGTCAAAGGGAAGGCAGCGTTTTTCACTTCTGCTGGCTTTTTTGGCAGAGTTGAAAGTGAATCTGCGCTTTTATGACCCAATTCGTTGATTTTACCCAATTTCTCTGCATCTTTGAAATTCAAATAGTCGGTGCTATCATTAGTCTTCTGCAACAAATACTGGGGAGTGGCCGGATACATTCTATCCTCGCCCTTCATTTCAAATGACCTAGTATCTGAAGAAGTAGTCGAGGCAGTAGATAGAGAGTTCAAAGTTGTGATTTCTTGTTTAATCATGATCTTCAAGCTTCCATTATCGAAATTCACTTTCAAGAGTGTCTCTAAAGTTATGTCGTCCATAGGTTCTCCTTCTTCGTGGCCAAAATCAGTGAGATGATACGAAATGCCAAGATCAATCATTTCCATCTTTGAAAGAACTTCTTGCTTGAAGTCACTCAAAAATATAAGTTTGGAGATATCGATTGGGATAAAGACGGAGTTATTCTTCGTTACCAATATGAAACAGCTCTTTCTTGAACCAACCTTTTCCCTTGGCAAGAACTTCTTCTCTAATTGAGAAGATGCAGAAGATGTAGGTAATAACATTGGGATTGACAGGAGTGATTTCTTCTCTAGATCACCAGTTACCGCAAGAATTGGACTCGTGGGAGACAAACTGCTTCTTGACATGGAATCTCTAAGTTTATTCTTTTTCTCTGGCCCTCCAAATTTCATCAATTTATTAAGAATATTCCCCTTCTTCAAATCAGTCTCGGATTTTGTTGAAGAAGATGAAGTAGTACTTGGTAACTTATAATCCTCATTCAAAGACATCGTTGTAGAAGGATGTCTACCATGATAGCTATAATCCTTCTTGTCCAAGGAAGAAGCAAATAAACTGTTGAAAATGGAACTTTCCGAAGAATTCGATTTATGATGTCTTCTGAAGAACTTGTGGGATGCAAGCGAGGGAGATGAAGGAGACACATTCTTTGATAATTCAATTGTAGAAACAGGTCTAGAATGAATCTTCCTGGTTGGATCCACGGTTACCGGCTTGTAAGGGAATGATTTTCTGTTATCCTTTATCTCTATAGGGGGCGCAGAAATCGATGGAACTAGCTCTTGGGTGACTTTCTCTATAGCATTAGTTGATCTGGAGAATTTTGTTTCTGTGGGTGAGGTGTCAAGAGAATAAGCAGATTGCAATTCGCTCGACAGAGGACTAGTGTTCAAGGCATCCTTTAAATTATGCGCAAATCTAATGATTGTGGAATCTTGCGACGTATCTAGCATGGAAACATACGGCTTTAAGTTTTCAATATTAGCCATGCTTAGAAATCTTTCGCCGTAAATCAGATGCAGTTTGAATACCTCTAGCCAGGTCTCATTGAAATTGTGTGAATCCAACCAATATAAGACCTTCTCAATGGACCATTCACCGACTTCCTTTTTAGGAGGAGGGAGATCCTTCTTTGCCAATTGAAAGTTGTCGACAGATTTCGAGAGTTCCAAGGCTCGCGATGGTTTCTTTACTAAATCAGGGCTACTTTGGTGTCTGGGATGATACTCTGGAGATGAATTGACAGGCAATAGCAGAAAATCGGTGGATTCTTCTTCAGAAAAGCTGAATTGCTCATTAAAACTGGTATTGATAGGTTTTTGAAAGAGACTATCGTTCTTGATATCTGCCGGATTCTCATATGATTCAGTCGCCTGAAGTTCCATGTCAATGGCATCATGTAAACTCTCTCTTGCAGTAGAATACGAGCCATAACTGGCGTTAAGAGTAGAAACACTGTGTTTGGACTTGAGATAGAACGACTTTGGAGTAACTCCGTCCGGTTGTTCGGGAATTGGCGATATCAGTTGTGGAACTAAATGTTGTGGGAATGATATCTGTTGCGAGACGATTTGCAGTTGTAAGCCCATGGGCAGGGGAAGAGTCTGTTGCGGATACCCCTGGGACATCAACGGCAGAGTTTGTTGCGGTACTCCTTGAAACAGTATTAATTGTTGCGGTATGTTATGAGTCAATTGTGGCACCTGTTGAATTGGTGTTGGCGAATTAGGGGTCTGAGGGTTAAATTGGAATCCATTGTCATATCCAGCGCCAGTCTGCGGATATACCATAGAAGTCGAGAGTTGAGACGGAACCGAAGGCGTGGGAACACCCTGAAACACAAGGAAATAGTTTCTTGGGGACGAACTGACGGAATTATTCGAATCGTTCGATCTCGAATGCGAATGGACAAACGGGTATTCCTCCTGGGGATACGGCAATTTCTTGTGCTGATTTCCGGAACTGAACGAATTACTGGAGCTATTGGACCCATTGGAGCTATTTCTGGAATGGGCGGAATCATAACTCATGGAGGGCGGTCTGATTCTCCGCGTATCATAAGAAACAGAACGTCGTTTCTGTTGTTTGTATTGCGGCGAATTGAAGTCGGGAAGACTCGATTGTCTGTTACCCGAGGATTCGTTCTTCTGAGACTCTACATCCTGAAGACTGCTTATTCTATTGGGCAAGGGCGAGACGGATTGTGGGTTGACATTCGATCTGCTGGCACCAACAGACTCGGCACCGGCCCCGTTTTGCAAGGAATAGACGCTCCTCGGGCGATTTAGCGGATAACTCGAATCCAGATGTCGTGCCCTCATAATAGAGGTGTTGACCTCGGAATTGGTGTCGTTGATTGATGGGACATTAAGAAGGAACCCCGGAACTTCGGCCTCTTCTCGGGGATAATGGATTTTTGTCCGTCTTTTTCCATTACTCATGGTTTCATGTGTGTGGACGGGGGTTTATTTCATGTGTTGAAGCGTTGAAATGGGTTCTAGTGTTCTGGAAGGGGAGTTATGGTGAGATTGGAACAGTTAGTTGTGGTTATGTGGGATAAGAGTCACGTGATGGAGAAGTGGTGTTGGGATGTGGTGGAGTTGTGAGATGTCGTGGTGGAGTGGTGTAGTAGAGTAGTTGTAAGATGTGGTGGTGGTGGTGAGATATGACGAGCTGCGGTAGGTGTATTCTTGTGATATTTGACTGAATTTTCACTGGAGCTTAATGTAGATAGATGGACCATATGGTACAGACCTACCTATGGTACAGACCTACAAATGAGACAGACCCACTTATGGTACAGACCTACTTATGGTACAGACCTACTTGTGATATACTATCTGGCATACAGAATTACCAATATGATAATTAACAACACTGCCACACACAACTATACTCACACACACACTACACACAATACCTTCTATGTTCATTAAATCGTATATACAATGAATTATTACAAGACCGCTCTTTGGCACCTAATCCCTCAACTTAACCTCCATGACCCTCAAAATCGTCATCTTTGGCTGCGAGACCGCCCTTCTGTATTCTCTGGTTCTTGGTTGTTTGATGATTCTCTCCGTTCTTGGCTGGGTGGTCTTTTCGATCACCACGGCCTTGACGGAATACAACGACGGGTCTATTGGATCGTCGGAAAATGTGTAATCTCTGCTACCAATGGTGGTGACATCGTTGAAATGCAATATATCCCCCACTTCGGCCTCTCTCAAGTTGTACAATAAATACATCTTGTCGCCCTCGGTCACAAGATACTTGACCCCATGGACTCTCAACGAAGCGTACAATTGGTTCGAGAGCTTCAAAGGCGTGAGATCCGGCTTGGAAATGTGCTGTGTATGTTGGATAGTCGAATCTCTCGACTTCAATAATAATTCTGGAACGGCTTCCGTGCGGGCCAATGGACTGGCGCTGAACAGACGGACACAAGATCTGAAACCGAAAAAAGATGCGCTTCTTAAGCTGGGGGTCACGAATCTTCCGAGCATCCTACAAGCCAATTACAAGTGTTCTAGATTGTGTTTATCTCGGGTCAAGTAGATGATTTGTGGTGTTCATTGAAAAATCACAACGGAAAAAAGTGAGAGGGTTACCCGGAATTTTCACTTTGGTGGGGGGACGACGGTATAGAGAGGGAGAGGTGGTGAAGTTGAAGATGGCAGCTTTTACAACTTATCAGATGCTTACAGTTTATTAGACATATCTTAATACATGTTTTTGATTTAATTCATTGAGATATTATGGTGAATACACATGTAGAATAGACATCACAATGGTGAAAGAAGTGGATCGTAATTTTAGGTCATTAGACAATCATTGTTATTTATTGCGTCTTCTTGTTTAATCTGGCTTGAACCTCTTTGATGGCCTTTCCTCTTTGTTTGATCATATGGGTGTATAACATGTAGAAACCCGGGATATAAGTCAACATGATGGCCTTCAACAAGTAATTGTACCATGGACCGACGACCTTGGTGGCCTCGTCCAAGGACAAATAGATGATGTAGAGCTCACTGGCAACACCGGTTGGATACAACACAAAGAACAAGGTGTATCTAGCCCAAGTCAAGCCCAAGCCGGCATTACCGCGGGTTTGCAAGTTCTGGGCATAATAGGAATATCTGACGATTTCGGTGATGGACCACGAGAGACACAACGAGGTGTATGCCCAATGGGTTGTTGCGGGGGATTCCGGCAATAACCAGAAGATACCGTAAACGATCAACAATCTGGAGGCCACCTGGACCGTGGTGGTGAAAAGAGGGGCCTTCACGATGCCAAAGGCAGAGTTGACCACCTCGACGACAGCCAACGATTGGATGATTGTGAGGAATTTAGCGGTTTTTTCGTAACAAGTGGGTTGACCGATGACCAAGCCCAATAAGAGCGAGCTGAAGAAGATCAACATCCACAAGGAGGACGAGAACGAGTTGTAGACCACCAACCATCTCTTTGGCGCGGTGGGGGTGATGATACGAGTGACGGGGATATCCGAGTCGTTGATGACGGATTTTTGATGCGACATGGGGCAATTGGTGATTCAATGGTGAGTAGTAATTAAGTGGTAAGAGGTCAACGTTTTAATGATGCAGAGAAATTGATTTTCGCAGTAGCGAGCTTGGCGGCTGGGTGGACTGGGTGTGTGGGTGTGGTTGGCGGTGGTGATGGTGTGGCTGGGTGGTGGTGGTGTGGTTAGTGGCGGTATTATAAGGTGTGGTTATGGTGTACTATTATTATTAGATGTGTATATGGTTCAATGTTGAGGATTCAGTTGTTTCGGTGGTAGGGTGAATTGTGGGGAACTTCGTGCGCCGAACCCGGGGATGTGGTGCAGTGGTGGTGATGGTGTGTGTGTGGTGTGTGGTTGGTGGTGGTTTATTTATGTTTGTGGTGGTGGTGGTAAAATTGGTGGGTAGGATGGAATAGGATTATGAAATGTGCATATGGTTGAATATGAAAGATTTAGGCCCCAGTTAAGAGGCTGAATTATGGGGAACTTCGTG
>JAJMCV010000007.1:0-59964 GCA_030573195.1 Nothofagozyma chilensis
CACAACTCACAACTCACAACTCACAACTCACAACTCACAACTCACAACTCACAACTCACAACTCACAACTCACAACTCACAACTCACAACTCACAACTCACAACTCACAACTACACTCACCACATTCATCACTCGTTCATTAATTGACAAATAAATTATTTAATTGATTCATCTCATTCACCATGGTGTCCATAGCTAGATCATGGATCCGGCTCATCAACGGCTCCACCAACGCCTTATTCAACCGAAATATAATCTGTTGAAGAACGATATTGTAATCATTGACAAATTTAGCCGTGGTTGCCACATTACGTATCGATTGACTCGAATTACGATTCTTGTCAGACACCTTCACCTCCAAGTCTAGCGTGTCCAAATGCGTGGACAATTGATATAGAATGTCCACCACCAACTTCATGACGCATTTGACCGTGAACAAGTTATCTAGATTTGTGTTGACCTCCAACTTCTCGATCAAGAGATGTTTGGGACTGAGTTTCGAGGGCGACTTCGTCTCTGTGATGCCGTCGATGTCAAAGCTCCGTAGCACCTTGTACAAATTATTGACGAACTTGAGGTTCTGTGTGATGGAGGTGGACAAGCTGTACGACGATGTGGTGGTGGTGGAGATCTTGGAGGCTCTTCTCAGCGACCCTGTGGAGGAGTTGAGGGTGTTATTACTGGTGGACTTGGACATGGCCCCCGTCCCGCTTTTCAAGAGATTGCCCAAACTGAGCCCCATTTTCAAGAGCTTCTTGGAATCCACGGGGAATATCTCCTCCAATAGTAGAATCTCCGGCTCACCGAACCTCACCTGGTTCATGTAGAAGAACGGTCTCATCGTGAGATATTGGTTGATGATGTATTCGTATTTGGCAACCTCCAAACGAATGGCCTCCACGGTGTGTTCCATGGCTAGTGTTGTTTTATGTCAGGGTCTATTACACCAAAAGTGTGTCAAACTATTAATTCTCGTTTTTCTACAACATACAGTTTCTTGTATCCTCGTATTAGACGACTGTGTCGTTATCCACATCAACGGTGCGGTAGATGCACGTCACATCTGCAACCATAAGAAGAACAAGACAAGGAGATGGTCAACAGCTTCATTATCGAGATAATGTGGTTTCTGGCATTTGGGGTGGTGATCACCCTCATCATCCTTTTCGTGGCAATCACCATCTTGATTCTTTTCGGCGATTTGCCCAGTGTTCGGTGAGTAACCCCTACCTATGGTTGTGATACATGTTCTAATCGCCAGTCACACGGTTATATACGACATCCGAAGGGTCGTCATACGATGGTATTCCAAATCATACGATTCAATGCTCCAATTCGACAATCGGTACTGTCATGGCCTCATCAACCGCTCCGTCGGATATCTCATACCGCTCTTCTACGCCGCCATTTTAGCGTACACCATCTCCAATTTCTTTGGCCATTGTTTCCATTTGTTGCCGGAACCGCTCAAAAACTCGTATTTCCATTCCTTGTATATAGTGAACACCATTGTCGCGCTCGTCATCTCCACTTATTTGGCCGTGTTCAGCGATCCCGGCGAAATCACACCCTCAAACATCCAATCCGCCAATGCATTTTTCGTCAATAACCAGATCATCTTCTTCCGGGATAATAATTGTGCAACTTGTGAGGCCAAATACGGCCAACCATTCGCCAAACCGGCTCGTTCCAAACATTGTTCGTTATGTAATCGTTGTGTGACGCTATTTGACCATCATTGCATCTGGATCAACAACTGTGTGGGCTACAATAATTACAGATGGTTCATGTTCTTTCTCGTGGCGAATTTGAACTTTTTGCTCTACGGAGGCTATCTCAATTTCCGTATCTTCAGGCCTCAAATGGATGCGTTGAGAGAGGAGGATCTTTCGTTGTGGAAAAAATGGACAACCACCCTCTACAAGAATTACGATAATAAGATGAGCGGGATATTCCTTATTCTTTGCGTGATATTCTTCTTCTTGACTCTGCTCTTCTTCTTGGAACATGTGAGATATCTCTATTTGGGTGTCACAACTAACGAGTTGGGTAAATGGCAAGATGTGCAATATTTGATTGGCAAGAACTCCTTATATCGCTTGAAAGACACTTCTATCGGCTATATGAATAATGAAGATGTCTTCGAAAAGGCGTTGGTTTTCAACAAAATCAATAACGTCTACGATTCGGTGTTTCTCAGCATGAAAAATGAACAAATTCTTCCATTGAAGGAAACGAATCTCGTGAAAATCAACGATATTAATGAAATAGACAACGTTTATGACATTGGATTTGTCAATAATGTGAAGTACCGCTTGATTCCAAAGCAATTATGAAATGCCGAGTCTTTTCAACACTATGGGGGTCACTTCAATCTTTCGAATGATTCTTTTCGTGTCTGTTTTGGCCTTTTCTGTAATGGTTCCAGATTTGACAAATTTATTGACAATTAAGGATTTCTCTTCAAATGTCGAGGTCCCACCACTAGTAACTATTGCTTTCACGAAATGTATGTATTGGTTCTTTAGAGTTGTATCAAGCTCAAAATTGGCTCTATTGATTATGGAATGGAGATACAACCTATATTTCAATTGGAGTTCTAGATTGTTCATGTACGGAACAAGGTTCTTGGTTAGGGCTTGTTGTGCTTCTTCTATAGATATTCCTTGTTCGTCGTCGTCGTCCACATCTAGAGAGTCATTTTGCGGTAGATTATGTTTAAATTTGTATCCAGAAGGAACTTCGAGTTGCACGGCTTTGGCCATTTGAACCTTGATCTTTATAAACTTGTTATATATTGTATCTCTCTCTCCTTTGAACGGAACCAAGGGCTTGAAGCTCTTGGTCATTCTGGTCAAATCGTCCTTCAAACTGCGACTCTTGATCTGGAAGTTGTCATCTTCTTCACCATAATCATAATTCAACTTCACCTTTCGTTTCTTCTTCTTCGGGGCTTCCGTAACCATCGACACCTCATCATTTGTCTCGTTTTCGCCACCATATCCCAATCCTTGTAGTCCAGAACCGGCTATAATTGTCGCACCAATTATCCGTAGCTTTCGTGCCAATTCATCCTTTAATATATGATAATGTCCGTTGATTGTAACCTTCAACCGATCGAGTTGGTTCTGTATATCTTCATCATCGGCTACAGAACCCGATTGTTGGCTGAAATCGTATCTATTTGTTCGAGAGCTTATGAATGAACTTGGTCTAAACTCTTCTTCATCTTCTCCTTCCTTATTATACTTCACATTGTCGTATTTCATAGAGGTTATCTCGGCCCGTTTCTTCAATTTCGACACCGATTTGGCCTCAACCGGGCTAATTCCATACAATTGAATAGTCATATTAATTCCATAATGGTCTCTTCTCTTTATTAAATGTTAAATGTTTTTGTTATTGTTATTGTTTTGTAGCTTCTTTCTTCTGATCAATAGGCTTGAAAAAGATTATGTAATCTGCCACAACTACTATTCTTTTCAAACATCAAGATTTCATCTCTAATTCTATTGTATTCTATTGTATTCTATTGATGATTCGTCTATCAGTTACCTCTTCTCCTCTCACCACTTCCCCTCTCGTCCCTCCTACACATCCTCAAATCAATCAACTTTTCGATATCCATATATAATCCCAAAATACAATAAAAAGGAAAAAAAAGCCCTACCTGTTAAACCCAGTTTGCTATCGGTGTCAATTGATGTGTGATATTCTTGTGTCTTATTTCTTAGCATATGGCTCAATTGATTCGTCAGTACTGAAAATCAAATCATCATCTTGATCACTAGTTTGAAGTTGTTTCTTTTGATGCCCGTTTTCTTTATCTTTTTCTTCGTCCTCTTCTTGTTCTTCGTCATCTTCCTCCTCGTCATCATCATCACCTTCATCGTCATCATCATCTTCATCTTCTTCTTCTTCGTCATCCTCATCATCCTCCTCGTCGTCTTCCTCATAACCGTTATCGTCCATCTTTTGTTGTCTAATAGTGACAATTCTCTTCCTCAAGATCTCCACGATATCAATCCATTCTCTCATACCACCCATACCAATATCACCGCAAACCAACACCTTTTCCACCGGCTTCAAGATCTCGATCCAGGGACATTCTTCATTCAAGACCTTCAAATGTTTCTTGGTCATTGGATGGATGTACATAAAGGTGTTCATTGCAGGCGCAATAAGAATAGGTTTTGCCGGGTTCCAGGATCTGATTATGGATGTGACCAAATTGTCACAAATACCGTTCGCCATCTTACTCAACGTATTAGCCGATAATGGAGCTATCAACATGACATCGGCCCATTTTCTCAATTCGTTGTGTAGGATCATATCGGAGGTCTTTGGATTTCCTGCCCATTCGTCCTGGTCTCTCCAAATCTTCACCTCGTTATGGATCTTCAACCCCTTCAAGAAGTGCTCCGAGGGCTTTGTCAACACCAATTGGATGGACACCTTATTAAGACCATAGATCTTGAATAGCTTGTCGATGATGAGTGGGATTTTGATGGTTGCAACAGACCCGGTGGCAGCCAATAAGATGTGGATCTTCTCGTCGTCTTTTCTCTGCAAATATTGCGTGAAAGGCAAGGGGGGACCCTCTGGAGACGAAACAATCGTCTTATTGGTGATTTTCTTCTTCATGGCACCGGAGCCGGATAAAGCTGGAAGAGTGAAGTGGGGGATATTCACACCGGGCGAGTCCACCGTGACCGGCGAAGTTACAGTGGAAGAAAGGGTTGGAGATAGTATCTCGCCGCCCTTTGGAAGGTGGTGAGTTTGGCCAGAAACCATGAATTGAAGAAAGTCGCCGGCATTCGAGTTTTGTCTCGAACTGGTGGCCGAATTCGAGTTTGACGTGGAATTAAACACCGGGGTGGTGTTACTGGCCACGGTTGGGGCCGTGGATGCAATTGGGGTGAAGATGGTGGTGGGAGCGACAACGGTGGCGGCGACGTTTGTGTTGAGAGCCGGCAATTTGGAGGTGGTGATCGAGGGGTTTCGCATTCCTGTGATGGTGGACGAGCGCGAGGGGGGGTGGATTCCCGCGGGAAGCGCCGTCGGGACGTTTGTTGAAGAAGGATGCGAACTGATGGAGAACCGGTGCAGTTTCTCGTGTTTCTGGAGATTATTGAACGAGACGGAATTCGTGTGTTTGAGGGATATTTCGTCCTTGGGGCCATCTCTGGGGAACGGACTGTCGCGATGGAGAAGCATCGACGGAGTGTGGATCTGGCTCTCCTTCAAGGGCGAGGGATGGTGGAGTTGCGGCTCTTTGGCGAGTATCGTCGAGACCAGATGGGTGTCGATGTGGTTGGGAGAAAGCTCCGATTGGAGCGACGAGGTCGACTCGACGGGGGTGATACAAGTATCGGACATAATGGGCTATACACCGAGGCGTTGCAAGAGTACTGGTCGCTCTATCCACGAGATCCGCACACAAGTCCAATTGACGATGTCCTTCTGTTTTCACAGCAGATCCGTTCTTATATCACTAACCTCAAGCTGCAGTTTGCAACAGCGCAAAACTCAGCGTCAAATCAAATTTTGCAGCACAAACAAGCACAAGTAGCGGGATTTTTTTTAGGCAGCGACAACATGCGCGGAGACAGGCACTGGTGTTGGGGGAGGGAGGTGGTGTGTGATGTGGTGTGAGAGCTGATGTGAGAGGTGGGTTGGGAGGTGAGTTGGCAGAGGTGTTTGGATGTGGTTGCCACTTATTGACGGAACTTCGCTGTGTTTCAGTCGGTGGTTTATAGAGTTCGAGGAGGTGGTGTGTGGGACACAGTGGAGTCGAGACGGCGATGTGACGTCAATGGATGAGTGGAGGTGTGTGTGGGTGTTGTAGAGGAGAGAGCTGTGTGGTGTGGTGAGTGAGTGAGTGTGGTGAGTGAGTGATTGTGGTGAGTGAGTGAGTGTGGTGAGTGAGTGAGTGTGGTGAGTGAGTGAGTGAGTGAGTGGTGTGTGTTGTGTGTAGTGTGTTGTGTGTAGATGTGTTGTAGAGTGATAGTGCGAGTGAGAGTGTAATGTAATAGTGTCACGTGTGTGTGTGTGTAGATATAGGTGTAGTGTGATGGCTTGAGTGTCTGTAGTGTAATAGTTGGAGTGTGTGTAGTGTAATGGCTTGAGTGTGTGTAGTGTAATAGTTGGAGTGTGTGTAGTGTAATGACTTGAGTGTGTGTAGTGTAATGGCTTGAGTGTGTGTAGTGTAATGGCTTGAGTGTCTGTAGTGTAATGGCTTGAGTGTCTGTAATGTAATAGCTTGAGTGTGTGTAGTGTAATGGCTTGAGTGTCTGTAATGTATTATGTAAATGTGTAAATGTGCTGATGGTTCACTTGTTCTTCTATGCTATTGTTAGGTACATGTGCCATAGGTGGGGCTTGTCAACTTTCAACATCAGATCAGCAATTACTTCCCTGTAAGAAGGGATGATGTTACATGGTGCATGTTGTTCCATAGTGTGTGTCTATCCCATATGTTACTACAGATAGATATAAGCCTAATCTGCTGTGATCTGAAGACAGGGTATTACCTGGGTTGCATCATGTAATTGGCCTGCCGATCCCTCTGGATAGATTATTGTGCGATCTATCTCTTTTTAATTGTCTCGGTTTGATTTTACTAATGTTTAGGAGCAGTGAAATTACTGTATTTTAACAGGTATTGAGTGCATAATGACCATTTTATGGTTTTCGCCTATGATCTTTTATTTACATCTCGTAATTTAAGAGTTCCTTCTCATGGAACAGCCTAAGATTGACTCTCAACATCGGCTGTTCCATTACTTCCGCTCCCTGAAAAGAGACATTTACCCATCTATCATCTTTGCCATACTTATTTGTTTTGTCTGTAGGTTATCTTGTAGCTCGAGTTTGTTTTGTCTGTGGGTTATCTTGTAGCTCGTGTTCGCTGGTTCTAGGTAATTCTCTCTATTCAGTGACTACCATGTCGACTGCCAGGACTTGTCGATTGCTAGGACTAGTGTTTTTCCGCTAAAAGCCAAGTCTTTCAATGCTAGTTGTTTGCGTGTTTTCAGCTGCTCAGGATATTATTAGATTCACTAGTGCAGAAGTTCCCAACAAGTAATAGGTGCATTTCCTTATGAACTCAGACGAGTCTTTCCAAGCAATTCTTATCTTATCTATCTGCTGTTTCTTCTAATGAAAATTCTGAATTCTCACTCAATTTGTATGATTTTACTAGTATTTAGGGCTGTTCTAGTGGAAATTGTGGAGAATCCCGAATGCTTACAGTTTCTCTTGCCACGACGGGTTGTCATTTAGTTTAACTTGGGAGTTGTATATTGTCTGGCTTGAAGTTCCCCCTCCTTCGCCAATTCATTCTCCCAGACTCACCACCACCATCATAAGTACACTCACAACTACCCTCACTACACTAACTACACTCACAACACAAACTACACACCACATGCAAATATATCATTTTTTCTGTATATATGGCTGTTAGAATGATATATGCTGCTGGGATATGTCTTGAAATCCCTTTAAATGGAGGTCGCCTGTATAATCAAAGATGGATGGAACTCATCAACGACCAGATCGACAGGTCGAATTGAATTTCATATGACCTATTGATACAATTTTATTGGCTGACATTTGTGTGATTTTACTAATGTATAGGATTTATTTGCTGTAGTATTTTAGTATTTTCCAATGCTTACTTGCTTTTGTTACTTGGTCTTTATATACAGCTTTGTTTCAGATTTTGCAGCACTTCGTTAAAACTCCAATATTAAGTTATTCAAACCTTGTAGATCATCTTAGTATTTTCAACTCCACACCCTTCTCGTCCTTCACCGCCCTTACACGAGATCAAAACATTAAATACATTAGAATTCCTAAGACAATATGAAATGGACCCCCTTTTCTTTAATTATGTCGTTGAAACTGACCTGCTCATCACCCACCCGAGCCCTTCTCTTCCAAACAGCTTCGACTATTAGTCTAGCCTTTGCAATCACCGCAAAATTATATTTCATAGCGTCATTATACCATTTTCCTATTCGTAAACGTAACTCTGGATCCGTGCATTCGCAACATATGATCACGTTGGGATAGATTATACCCACGGATCCAAACTTGAAATCATTATAATATGACAACCGTTCTATCTCCTCCATCAAAATGATTCCCTCTTCGACAATTGATTGAACCTCCACCAAATTGCACTTCAACACCTCTCTCATAAAATAGATCCGGCAAGCTATATAGAACGCCTTCGATTGATAGAACAAAATGGCCTGGTTGATATCTGGAATCAAGAGATTTTTTTCGTTAATTTCAAAGATCATCCCCTTTTCTTCCATTTCCTCGTAGATATTGGAGTTTTCAATAAACTGTTTTCTGAATGTCATCATATCTGCATCTGTTAGATCTTTGTTAGAAGACCGTATCTCAACTTCCTGAACGTCGAGGGTCCTCTTAATGCTGGCCAAACGAATGAACAAGTTCAATTCGTCGTTCGTTATCCCATAGAAATGATCCAATAAATAATCTTGGCCCGTCAATTCATCTATGATAACCAATTGCGAAACATCTTCTTCGCTGATATCGATCAATTCGTTCGAAAAGTTGATTCCAATGAAACACTTGAACATCTGTAGCATGAAATTTAACTCCTCGCTTATTTTATGATCATTGTAGCAAATAGAAAATTTCAATAAATGAATTAGCTTCAAGAATCCTTTTAGATGGAGAATCCAATCCTTATCTCCTCTCACCACCTCGCAACACACCATATTAAAGATACTGGCAATGAGGATTTCCAAGTTGATGTTATTAATCCTTTCACTGTCATTTCTGTCTTCATGGATTGCTTCGAATGAACGTGCTATATAATCCAATGACTTCTTCTTATGATATTCCCCCAACTTGGAATAGTACATGTCGTTGTCTGTGTTATAAATGGCAAAAGCTGAGGAGGCCACAATAGAGTGATATAACGCCTGGTTAAAGATATTGTCATTGTTGTAGATATTAGCAAACAACAAGCTTATCACAATCTTCTGATAGGGATTCCATGTAGAATTCACTGCAACATAAATGTTACAAAGATGAGTCAAAAAATACCCAATCAAGTCATAATCCACTTCATTTTGAGTAAACCGCAAGAGAAGTTGATTATTTAAAAAGTTACTTATTTCCAATTCAGTCCGGATGCGCACCAACTTCTCAAATCTAACTTTCATGGCCTTGAAATTGGCTGTCCATGCCGTGCCATTTCTGGAAAATTCGTAGAAATATCTCTCTAGCATCTCATCTATTTTTGCCGCTTGCTCAATACCTGATAGAGGTGCATATTGCTTTGTTTGAAGTTCTTGCTCCACTTTATTCATAATAAGCAATGCCAATCGGTCCTCATCTTCTCTTTTGATAAGACTTGTCTTCGATTCCTGTTTTACAGGAGAACCCGTCTCTACTATATACACCCCAAATGGCTTGAAATTATGTTTGGTTTCAATTTTATCTGGCCCCATATTGTCAAAGTCTTGCAAGAGTCTATCCACCTCGCTCTCCTTCATCCTCATATATGGCACATTCTCAAAGTCACACACAATCAATCTTCTGTTGCTGTTTCTCGAGCGACTTCCCCCATTTTTCTCGCTATTAGTTCCGTTTCCACCACCATAATTATGTTCCCACACCAACTTGATCTCATAACCTTCGCATTCAATGTTACTCTTAATACATGTCTGGCATTTGGGACGCAATAGATCGCACTTCACATTTCGGGCCCTACAACTCCAACACGAGAGATATGTTTTGGTTTTCTTTTTGATTGGATTTAATGCATTGCTCAACCTTCTTTTATTTAGCTTAATTGCTTTCTCATTACCAGAAAAACCTCCCATTATGACTTCTGTTCCTATTTTTTTCATTTTTCATGACGGTACTAAATCCCAATGCAATACTTTTGGCTCAAAACGTTCACAGCAATATTCTTGCCATATACGTTGGTTAACTACAAATACACAAATAATCAATAGCACAATCTCAAAATTTCATCCCACCACAATATTGTTCTAGATTCTTGAAGACGATTGTTCCCTGACAATGCGACCATGATGTGTGTCGTAAATGTGTCCCAAAGTGACATGAGCACCCTGAAAGTGAGTTCTACCCGAGCAAAATAAATATCATATTTATATTAAAAAATCACTCACGACGACGGTACGAAACGGAAAATCGTTTTATTTTTCTGTTTGAGGTCCTCAATGATCTCCTGGAGATCGAAAACCGCCTTCTCGGAACCTCTTACGGATGCAACAAACTCTTGACTAAACAATTTAATTTTCTCTGGATCATCCCAACGCGACGTTAACTTCTTTCCTCCCCCTTTCCTTTGCGATAATTCTCTTCGGGTTAATTGGCCATTGATGTTGGAGAGCGATAAACTGGTGGTATGAGCTTTCTTCGTAACCACGTCGAAACTCTTTCCCGTAGAGCTGCTGAGGTTGGAATATCTTCTCTTCCTCATAGATCTAGCTGATTCGATAGATAAAATGGAGTCGTTCTCTTTATCTGTTTCATTTACTTGAGATTCGACCTTGGGCTCTCCAGATTCTTCACACGTAAATAATGACCTCTTATTAAGCTCATGTTCGAGATCGGTGCTATTGGGATACAAAATTGTCTTGGTCTCTTCCTTCGATTCATTAGAGTGTTCCTTGGTTCCCTTTTGATTTTGCATTGTTTCAAAAGCCTCGCTTAGACCTGATGAAAGGGAATCAGAAGAAGAGTATCTTATATCATCCTTTGAAAGTCTCAAACTGACCTCTCCAACTACCTTGAAGAATTCCTCTAATTCCTCTGTAGTGGTCTTCTTAGCACTACCCCAGCTGCTTTTTGACTCTGGAAATCTATGTCTTCTGAGAGAGGACATCTTGGAAAGTGAGGTATGAGGAGTACCAATTCTTTTCAAAGAAGGGTAATTGACAAACAAGGAATTCCTAGTACTCTGATTGGATTTTTGTATATGAGATCCATCAGGTGTCTCCAGAAGGGTACTGTCAAGTTCATCTATTGGTACTTCCTCAGGTATTTCTGGAAAGAATTCTTCGAGCTTATAGAATTTCTTCATCTTCTCAAACTGAATGCTATTCCTTAACTGTTCTTCTTTCACCTTCACGTAAGGATTATAAGTATCAGGATCATCTTCTGGTAAGGGCTTTTTACTAAAAAGACTATGAAGGCTGATAATTGATCTGCATGTAAAACCTTTCATACTTGAATGGCTGATATCGCTCTCCGCTATTTTCTCTATTGATTTGTTTATATCGACGAATAACTCGGAGAACTTCTGTCTGGTACTTTTGTGTGTTTCCTCTAGAAAAGAGTCGATAATATCCATATCATGAAAGAGCGCTTCGCATTTATCGTCACCAAGATATTTTTCCGTTAATGATAAGTGTTCATCTTTTGATTTCTTTGATGATATTTGGCTGGATATTCCAGTTGCTTGGAATGTGACTTTTTCAGACAGTTCTAGAGACCTCCCGCAGTTGCAGTCGTCAGTTACATCCTTCTTATCGCGATATATCAATGTGCTGATTCCTTCTTTCAACAGCCTCCAGTAAGATGTGTTTTGCGAGTCATTATTGACAGTCAGCTTTGAAGATCGCTCTATGTCATCATATGAATGGGAGCAATCAGGTGCATCAAATGATTCCTCACCTAGGCTTTCTTTATTGACCAAGTCATAATCACAATTCTTTGGGGTTGAGGTGGAGTTAAACGTGGTGTCACTTTGAGCAGCTTCATTCTCCTTTCTCTGTAATGATAAGGGCGAAGTATTCACAGCTGTACTTTCCGAGAAATTCTCAGAATTAAAACTAAGACATGGTGAATGTTTCTGAACGTCACACTCATTAAAATGTTCCCTTTTATGGTTAAATAAGTTTCTAAAGCTAAAATGGTGCTTCCGTTTGGCTTTATTTTCCCTTTTCGTTGAATAACCTTTGAGGATGTATTTTGACCAATATACATCTGTTGATTGAGAATCATCAACACCCGGACTGGAATCTAAAGGAATAGATGTATTGCTATCTGGGGGATATTTGTCTTCTGATTCAACTTCTGGGAGTTCATCTGTATCTTGACATTTGTAGCGGGTTGGAGTTTGGGGTTTATCAAAACATTTGTAGCGCGTTTGAGTTTGGGGTTTATCAAAACCTTTATGGAATCTAGTATAACGGAAATTAAATAAGTTATCTTTCTCGTTACCTCTGATGGTTTCCCTATTGGCGGTGATATTTTCACTTAGATTGGCATCAAGCTCAGGTTGAGGTTGAATATGATCTTTGATAGCTTCCATTCCACTTTGTCCTATAATATTCTCAACACCTCTATAATTGGAAGTTTGGTATGAAACGTAAATCTTATTGCTACTGGAGTATTTGCTGAATATTTCCTTTATGTTGGGAGAACTTTGAGAGGAACTGGTAGCATTGATCATCTTGGTATCTTCTTCTGAAGAGGCTGAATCGTATGTGTTGGGACCGGTGGTAGTTTGAATGGCGTTTTGGATTTTCAACCAATCTTTTCTCATCTGCGGATATGCAATTTTAATCGACATTCTGGTTTTTTGTTCTGACAGTTATCTGATATAGCAAATAAAATAGTATTTATGATAAGGGGTCGAAGGGAGAGCCAAAAATAGCGACGTATTCACTTGAAAACTTCAGTAATCAAGAAGCGAAGTTCTGAAATTATAGGTGGACAAGAAGAAACATAATAATCTCTTAGAATACAAGTATAATCGTCTAATTGACATGATGTCTGTGGTTGCAACACCACAACTGTTCTGCAGCATAACAGATTTTGCAGCCGCAAAGAGCTAGGAGCCGACTCGTATTAGTGAATCTAATTGAATATCGTTTTCGCGCATATGTTGACTATTACATCAACATTTCAGAATACTTGCAACACGTCAAGAGTGGATATAATGAGACTCTGAGGACCCCAGGATGTCCATAAGACTCGCTTCCAAGTATTTGAATAATGTCAGATTGGCCGACATAAAGGCTTTTTCTAAATCGGTGGGACTCAGTATGTTGCAAATTTCAGTTCCTCTCTCATTTAAACTGTAATTAATCAAGTATAGCTCACAAGGAAAGTACCAAGATTGAAATGTCGAGGGAATTCATGGAATATCTTGCCATTCCAAGTGTTTTTGAAGATACAAAGCGCATTGACACGGACCGTAACGATCTTAACATATTATCAATTGATATGGGAATGAGGAATTTCTCCTTCTGTAGACTTTCTTTGCCGGTTAAAAATCCAAATGTATATTCTTGCATTCCTACCATTCATGAATGGCATAAGTTGGACGCCATGAAATTCCATAACGGAGAGACAGATGTTTCAGCGACCCTCAGATCAGATGAGCATAATACACAATTATACACTAAAATTGCATACAAGGTAGTAAACGAAATCATCTTCAATCCCAAGTATCCCACGCCGGATGTGATTTTAATCGAACAACAACGGTTGAGGTCCAATTCTTCCCGTATGATTCTCGAATGGGTGACAAGAATAGTGATGTTCGAGAACATGTTACATGCGGTCATCTACACCTTACAGGCCCTGGATGCTAAAAAACAGAACCTGCTTGTATTGAGCACGAGTCCTAAGAAGATGGCCGAATTCTGGCAATCCAGTAGCGGGGGAAAAGTCAAGGGTGATCCAAAGAAGGGAAGGATCGAATTGGTGAGTAATTGGATGGATAAAGTGTTGGAGACTAAAAACGAAACGATGGATAATTCCGTTTTTGTCCTTGATTGGTCGATAATGAATAAACTAGAGAAATTACCGGCTGAGGTTTTTAGCACGAAATCGAAGAACAGAAGACTCTACAGGATGATTGTTGAAGAAAACGATTCATATCGACCAGAAGCACAAGAGAAGGTTACGCCAAGTAATCGTGCTATTAAAGTAAACCAATTGGAAGAATATATGCAAAAGTTGAATACCCAGGAGAAGACATGTCATCAGGAGACTTTGCAAAAGATAAGCATGAAGAAAAAAGAGTATTCTGATGTCAAGGTGTCAGAAAAGGTCATATTATCGGAGAAGAAGAAATTACTTAGGGAAGAATATCGTTTACTTACGCAGAAGATCGATGTTCAATCGAAAGAACAGAAAATGGTGGAATATCAGAAGAAACGAGACAAATTGGACCAAACCCACAAACTCCATATTAAAGAATTAACCTCTAAATTGACGGCGGAATTAAATGAAATTAAGGCCGAAGAATCGGAATTGATCAAGGGCCTTACTCATGAACGCGATTCGGTTCGCAAGACTGCAAAGATGAATAAGCTTCTGGAGGTGCGAGTTGCTGAGAAAAGTGACGATATAGTGGATGCTTTGTTACATGCCTTGACGTTTCTACAATGGCAAAAGAACATATATACCATGCGGAAGTGCTTATTGAAGGGTGAGGATCTCGACGACGAGCTAATGAGAGGAATAGAACAGATACACAGCAGAATGATGAACGAAGAAAAATAATGCCATGATCACATATAACGAATAACATGAATCATAATATTTTATTTATTTTATATTTATATCAGCTCTCTTCTGCTTAACTATGGAGTGCACATACCGATTCTGAGGACACGATACTACAACTGTATAGTTAACATTTGAATAGTTAACCTTTAATAAACCACAACATTATAAAGACATTGCCCACACAGATATAATAATCGCGATGCAAATACGTCAACAACTCATCCAGGGATTGAACTTATGTTTGGTGTTATCGTCGGCATTCATGTTCTGGAAGACACTTTCGCTTGTCACCAACTCTGAATCACCCATAGTTGTAGTTCTTTCGGGGTCAATGGAGCCAGCGTTCCAGAGAGGAGATCTATTATTTTTGTGGAATAGAAACGTCGAAAACCAGGTGGGAGACATTGTTGTGTACGAGGTGCACGGAAAGTCGATTCCTATAGTCCATAGGGTATTAAGAGAACATCATAATGCTGAGAAACAGCTTCTTTTGACCAAGGGGGATAATAACCCGGTGGATGATCTCGCCTTGTATTCTGCTAGACAGTTATATTTAAATAAGGAGAACGACATTATCGGCACGGTGAAGGGATATTTCCCCAAGATTGGCTATTTGACCATCTTGATAACGGAGAACAAATACATCAAGTTTGCGTTATTGGGTTTGATGGGTGTTTCCACGTTATTGACTAGGGAATAGGGATGCTACCGGAAAAAAGTCTGTAAATTACTAATAATTATGATACATATGATACATTGTAGAAGGAATCAATAATCCAACTCAACCTTTTGAGGCTCAACCTCGCTAATTCTTCTCTTTCTCTTGAATCTCTCGTCTTCGGTTGTGATGATATTCTTCTCCAATTTCAAATGGATCTTGAATCTAGCGAAAACCTCCTTGATATTATCATTTGCCCCGAGTTTCGTCAACTCGGCCAATTCAAACACTTGTCCACATTTGTCTACAAACACTTCCATTGTGTCGGTGACAAGAATTCCCAATTGGCTGTTTGTTTCGATCAACGTCTTCAAAAATCTGTCTTGTAGCGATTTGATCTCATTTCGCAACTTGAGCTCATCCTGTTGTCTCTTCAAATTCAGGTCCGAAATTAACTTGTCGTAGATGATCTCCAACTCGTCGACGTTTTTCAACTCCACCAATCTGGAATCACTGTTCTCCAAGATTCTATCTATGAACTCGGATTTGCTCAATTGATCTATCGTCAGATTGTTATCCTCGAACAAAACCGTACTGACAATGTTCTTCTTGATTCTGATTAATTGGTCCAATTCGTCAACAATGTCCCAAAAGAGCTCCAATGGACTGGAGCCGTTTCTTCCACAGATCTCGATGAACGAGTCCTCGTCCTCAATCAACGGATATATGTCTTTGAATAAAGTGGTAGCTTTTATCTTCCCTTGTTGCACCAAGGACGCCAAAACTTGCTTGAAGTCGTCTCTGGCCCTTCTATCGTTTCTGTAATTCTTCTTTTCATGTTCATCCAATTGCGAAACCAAGGCCGTTTCTAGCTCATTACTTCTTTTCTCGTATTTCTCCAAAAGATCTAACTTGTTCAACAGTTTGAAGTTCTTGTTCTGTTTGAATCGTCCATCGGACGAAATCAATGCCAAAAAGTCTTTCCAATTGACCTCAACCGTCAAATTCAACGACTTGACGTATTCATCCAACTCCAAAAGAGCCTGTTGCTTCAATTGTTGTTGCTGTGTCTCGTGTTTCTCAGTCAAATCGTGGATATATTCGTCGAATATCTCCTTGATGTCTTTATCATCCAAGATGGAATGGTTGATTATGGGCTCATCTTCAATGAGATATTTCGTGGTCTCCCAACTGGTGTAAAACTTGATCTCGTTGTAATTGGATAGCACCGTGAGAAACGCTTCCTTGAACTTCGATTTGGATTGCATTTCCTTGTTCAATTCCTCCTTTGTTCTGGTGCTCAAATATTCCTCGAAATACTCCTTTCTCTGCAATGAGTCCGGAATAGACCAATAGATGGGGTTCTGGATAAACGTCTTGATCACCTTATTGAACGACCAAAGCGAATCAACCTCGTGACTTCTCAATAAATCGATGAACGCATCCTTTGCCTCGTCCAACGAATTGAATTTTGGTAAGCTTAATAATTTGTTATTCAACTTGGAAACATCGGGACTCTCTTCGCTCTCTTCTTCAACTTGTTCATCAATTTCGTCATTTTCGTCCTTTTCCGCCAAATTAACCAAATTCTGCACATCCTCGGGGATTTCCCACAACGATTCATTTGTCTTCTCGTTGAAATAATAAACTTTCCCCCCTTCTGCCGTGAATTGTTTCCAATCTGTCTTCAATAACGCTCTCTCCAAATCGGTTTGTAGCTCGATCGGCTTCTCCCAGGTGGACTCGTTAGTAGCACTGTTGAAATAGTAAACACGTCCCTGTTCGTCTGTGAACGCCTCCCATGCCATTTTTCCCGGTATTCTACTATAAACTGGTTGTTCTAATAGACATCCATCGCTTCATGACTTTATCAGCTCCAATTTTTCACGCCGCGGACAATGCCCTTTGATTAGCTCATCATATGCGGTTCGAGCGTTGCCCGTTCCGGGTGTGTCGTTACCACACAAGTCGTGTGTCTGCCACACCTCCCAATGCCACTCATATATACCAGGGGAGACCGGGCCGAGTCGTCCTTCGTCATCCCAAATCACAACATCACATCGAAATGGTAAGTAATTCGCGGTGAAATATCAGATGTCACATGCTGACCATGCAGTCCCAATCTTTAAAACCATACTTAAAGGCCGTCAAGTCATCATTGACCGTGGCCATCAACTTGCAAGACTTCAGCTCGCAATTGATCGAAAGACACAATTATCCGGAAATTGAATATCGTAAGAACAAGGAGTTGATATTGAACCCCATCACAATCTCCAGAAACGAAAACGAAAAGGTTTTGATCGAATCGTCCGTCAATTCCATCCAAATCTCCATCAAGATCAAACAGAGTGATGAGATCGAAACCATATTGGTGAGCCAATTCACCAAGTTCTTGACCAAGAGAGCCGAGAACTTCTTCATATTGAGAAGAGTGCCATTGCCGGGCTATGACATCAGTTTCTTGATCGTCAACCATCACACCGATACCTTGATCAAGAGCAAATTGGTGGACTTTATAATCGAGTTCATGGAAGAGGTGGACAAGGAGATCAGTGAGATGAAGTTATTTTTGAACGCCAGAGCCAGATTCATAGCCGAGAGCTATTTGACGGAATTCGATTAGATAGGGGAAAATAGATATTCATGATTAGGTGGTGTAGTGATATTATAGTATATTATATTATGTTGTATTATATGTGGTTATTTATAGCCAATTTGGCTGAGAGAATTATTAAAGATTCTTAGATTAAAATTCCATTACATCGGACAATATGTCGTATGAATTTGACAGCAGAACCTACGGATACGACAATGTCGATCTCGGTCTTTTTTTTTCGGATAGAATATTTCAGATTGTATTATTATTTCTAGGAATTTGAGATGCGAGATATTATTGTTGTTTCGCACTTAATTCGAAGCTCCGAGCATCCGCACTCACTCGTAATCGTCACAATCGCCACAACTTCAACACACCCACCACGAAAACGAAACAAAAAATTACACCATCTCGTCCGTCTCCTCGACACAATAAGTCTCAGACATTATTTTTTCCGTTTCCATGTCTCTGGGTCCCTTTATTTCTCATAACGGACCATATTGGATTCGCGGGCCGGGTAACCGGGGTTATGTGTGAAATTTTACCTATTGATAAAGATAAAGAACCAAACATCTCTCTACGAGCGTGTTGAAAGAAGGTGTTGATATTTTCATATATATCGCCCCGAGAAGAATAGAGGTGGATGGCGCCAGAAAATGTCCAATAAGAACTCTCCCTTGAACAACGGCAACAATTTCTCCAGCTTCAACTCCCCGCTCATCCATGATTACAACTGGAATCTCGACTCTAACGAATTATTGTTCTTGGACTTGAATAATGGCGGGAGTGGACAGAATGCTGGAGGGAACGCGGGGACCCACGCGAACAAGTCTGCGACTGCGGTCAATTCCGGCTCCAGTGTGGGTGATAGTAATAAGACCCCCAACAGCACCTTGACCCCGAACACCAACAACGATCTCGATAAGGAGAAGGATTTCTACAACAAAAACATGGCCATGGGCCAATTTCCCCATGTCAACGCCGGAATGAAGAACGGCCCGATACAGACGCAATACCAATACCCCATCAACGAGGGCCATGCCAATAACAACCCCAATCTCACCATGCCCCAGACAATGCCCCAGAACATCCCGCCAAATCTACAACATAACATAAACAACTTCCAATTCCAGCAATTGAAGCCACAGCCGCGCAGCAAGATCAGACCGTGCGACCATTGTCGCAGAAGAAAGACCAAATGTGTGATGATTCCAGAATCGAATAATTGTGTCCAATGTGCCTCCAAGGGGTTGAAATGTACATATCAGGATAGCTCGGTGAAACGAACCAACCCTAGTTCCGGGTCGAGCCCGGTGGATCTGTCCAACAAGCGGCCCAAGGTGGAAAACGACCCCTTAAGACCCCCAGACGTGCTGATCAGAGAGACTCAGCCCGTACAAGACTATTCCAGCATGCCTGGAAACTCTCTTCTAAAAAGGACCTTGAGTCTCCAATTCCCCAGATCCAGTTTCTATGTGGGACCAACCTCCATCTTCGACATCAGTCTCTTGAATTGCATCAAGTTGGACAAAATCGACCAGGTTCAATTGAATCCTACCCTCTCTTTACGAAGAGTGGGTCCAAATGTCCAATTCACGTTGCGGGACGATTACACAGAGGATCTTTACGAGAAGTCAGAGAAGGCTGTTGATGATGTGGAGAAGTTCGTGGCTCCGCATGGACAAGTCCTTATAGACTTGTATTTCAGAATAGTTCATCCTTCCTTCCCTATTTTGCATAAAAAAGTGTTTTTAGAAAAATATTCTAGAACCCATAGAGAATTCAGCGCGCCCTTGTTGGCAGCAGTCTATTCCTTGGCGATACAATGGTGGGATTACGACCCACAATTAAATCAATATCCTAAGCCCAACGTCAATGCCTTAAATTCTTTAGCATTGAAGACTTTCAGTGAGATTATTCAAAGACCGAAATTGTCTGCTGTTCAAGCGGGATTGTTATTGTTGCAATGTAAGCCCGATGATTCATCTAATTGGGTGTTATGTTCGCAAATAGTGGCTCTTTCTGAGGAATTGGGACTTGGCTTGGATTGTGCCAATTGGAGATTGCCTAAATGGGAGAGGGGGCTCAGAAGAAGATTGGCTTGGGCTGTATTTGTTCAAGATAAATGGTTGGCGCTTATCAACTCGAGACCGTCTCATATACTCGCTGGAACTAATTGGTGTGTCAAGGACGTGACTGAAGATGATTTCCCAGAGAAGCATGGCGATGGTGATCTTAAGGATGGTTCCACAGATATAGAGATAGGTAAAGTGTTATTCACAAAAATGATCTCGTTAAGTGAGATTGTGAGTGATTTGATGAACACTTTCTATAACTTGAACACTTTGGAAGAACAGCTCAAAATAGACCAAGTGCTAATGATGGCTAAACCTTTACAATTAAGGTTGAGAAACTGGTACCATTCTTTACCGGTCGAGTTGCAGATGAGTTCGGTAAAGCCAAGAAAATTATGTTCTAACGGTTATTTGCAATTGGCTTATTTTGCCACGGAGTTGACCCTTCATAGGAAAATCATCAGCTGTCTCGGTAGTGATGCTCGTCCAGAATTGGTCAAGGTGTGTCGTACTGCCGCCAAGACGAGATTGTTAGCGTCAATTGAGTTCGTGAGAGACTTAAAACCAGAACATATTCATTCGTTTTGGCATTCCTCGGCTTCTTCTAATTTCACATTGATTGGTATATTTGCAGCTATCCTATTTGTCACCAGTGAAAGTCCCGAAGAGGCTTCTTTGTATCGTGATCAAATATACAATTATAGATGGATCTTGCGAGTCAGCTCCAAGGGATTTGACATCGCCAGCACTTCCTTGGAAAGATTGAACAGTGTCTTGAATCACGTTCCTGGCTTATTAAATGATGATGGATCTCCAATAACGCCCAGAGTTTCCGTTGGTGGCTTTCAAGGTAATGCCAACGGACCACAGCCGCTCCTGAATAACCTGCTAAGTGGAATCTCGAACAATCAGCCTAGCAGCATCAACGGAGGTAATAATATGGGTAATGGCAATGGCAATAATAATAATAATACCATGGCCCAAATGAGTCAACAGATGAATGAGCAGTTGAGCCAACAATTACACCAACACATGAATCAACAACAACAACAAGCGGCACAAGGTTTCCATAATATTTCACTGATGAACCCACAAATGAATATGAATAGATCTCGTGTGTCTACGCCGCATAATTTAGATTGGACTCCAAACTCCAATCCGTCGCCCATCTCTACCCATTCTCCAATATCCAAGCTCTCTCCCAAGGAAATCATCAAACAACAGCAATCGGTCAAGATCAATCATGGAAGAAAGAACTCGAACAGGAGTGTTGATAGTCCGTTAGATGTGAGAAACGAAGATAATGAGGACAAGGAATAGGAATGAATATGTATACTAGGAACCAGTATTTGTAGGAGTTTTACAGTAATTCGTCAGTCATTAATCTATTTACATCATCTATATAATCCCGCCTCTATTTCTGAGGAATCCAGAACTCTTGTAATCGTACAACTTCGGGGCCCTGTCAATCTTCTCTTGGATGTTGTTCTCGGTGATGGGCTCGATTCCCTTGGTATCGAGGAGATAATTCAACTGCTTATTCACCAAATATTGGTATTTGTAAGGGGTTCTAGTTCTGAAATAAAGGAATCTCAAATGTAAGTTCAAGTTCAAGTTCTCCTTCAACGTCAATCTATCTATCAATTCCTTCACGATATAGGTCTTGAATTGGTATTTATAATTTAACGATTTACGGTAATTAATTCTATTGATGGCCCCCAACATGGTGAGACCGACCACAGCAACAAGCGCAATACGTGGAATATCTGGATGATGCTTCAAGTAATGAATAAGATTTCCGCCAACGATTCTTCTTGGTGGAGGTCTCAATTGAGACACCCTATAAGTTCTGTTATTGAAATGGTTCAACAAGCTCCGATTTATGGGAGAAAATACTCCGCGTTTTATAGTCGACCACATCTCAATTCTCCTCTACCGTTCGTTATTTGTATTCTTTTGTTCATTAATTCTTCTTCATTATAGAGTGAAAAATATCGTGGCACGTGACTCCCTGACTTGCATGGGTAAATACACGGTCGACATGCATATAGACAGCTTGATCTAAATATATAACTGAAAAACGCGGACTACAAAGAAAGAGACGCAAGGATTGATCTTAGATTGAACGGACACCTCAAACGTTTTAAGGAGAAAATTTAGACTTCGTTCTCTTGTCGTGGAAACAGAAAAAACTAGGAACTTTCGGTTAGACGCGGTCCTGTTGATGCCATTTAAGACTCGCCAATATCATGAGTAGAGGGTTTTCAAAAGTCACCAGCCTTCTATTGGTCTGTCTATTGCTATTCACATTTGTTAATTTTACTATTAAACACATTACTTACATACAACTCGTTACCGACGAGCTAGAACACGATGCTCAACTCAGTCCCCAGGATTTGTATTGTCCCTTATTAACGTTCATTCCCGTGAAAACGAACGTACTCATCAAGCCATGGGTGTTGATAACCTGTTCCTTTGTTGAAGAAAGCATCATTTCTGTGTTTATCAACGGCGCCTTGATCTGGTTTCTAGGCAGATATTTGGAGACCCTATGGGGTGGAAGAGAATACGCAAAATTCGTGTTTTTTGTCATTATAGTCACCAATGTCTCCATTGTGGTGTTTTACTTCATGAAGTCGTTGTTCATCGAGGAGTTTGTTTCGCCGGTAATCTATGATTCTACTGCAATTGTCATGGGATTGATTGTCGCAATCAAACAAAGAATACCCAACCATTATTTGCTTTTCTTCAACAGTAACATAAGGGTCAAGCTCTCGTCGCTCCCCTTCATGGCCATCTGTCTTTTTTCCATCTTGTCTTTTGTAAATCAGGCATTTGTGGTTTCCTTAGACTTGTCGTTCTTTGGGTTATTGACCTCCTGGATCTATTTGAGATTCTTGAAGGAGAATGCTGGTGAGAAGGAGATGAGTTTATTGCCTTTGACTACATCCCAGAACATGAGTCTGAATATCAGGACCTCTGGGGATAGAACCGCAGAATTCTCTTTCCACACCTTCTTCCCATATCCGGTGTCTATTGTTGTTAAATTCTTAACCTTGATTGCCTTCAAGGTTCTAGTTTGGTGCTTTATTTTGGACGAAGAGAACTTTGAGGTCATGGACGAAACCAGTCTTCCCGACGATATTCACACCTTTAAATCAAACTTTTTCAGTCTTTCTTCATTGAAGGGCGTTGCTGATAATGGTATCCCAACCGTCTCTTCGAAACTTCACCTTTTCGCAAATTGGTTCAGTCCAAAAGAAACTCAATTGGAAAGCGTTGATATTAACAAAAGAAGAAAGTTGGCCTTGAAGGAACTCGATAAGAGATCCCCATTAAAATAACAATTTTGCATTTACATAGATATCATAATATAAAACTTTTTTCTATAGAGCTTAACTAATGTAACATACTGTTGTACACTTTGAAAGTGAGTAGCGACTTCAAGTAGCACTTTCACGATCAGCATCAAACTCGACATTTCCTGCGTCCTCTTCATCATCATCTATATTGAAATTCTCGTTACTTGCAATATCATGGGCATCATCCTCGTATGGTTGAATGAAGCTATCTATCTCTTGCGCATCATCATCTTCAGCATTCTCTTCAAAATTGAAGAATAATTCGTCATCCTCATCAAGATTCATAGGACGAACTGAAGCGTAATCATTTCTCCTATTTCTTCCAGTGATTGTATCTCTAACTCTGTCAAACAACATCTTATCTAAAGATAGGATGACCTTAACCGCCTTCCAGATACCTCCGACGGTAACAATACCTCCCTTCACAATCTTATTAACAACCACATCCACGTTGTTCTCTTCAATAGGCTGGAATCCATCGTCATCATCCAATCTAATTTGTCCAAATCTAGCAAACCCACCATTACGACGAATACCTCTGTCATAAACGAACCAGGTAGCAAAGCAGAAAACAAATAATGGAACGAAGATAACAAGAATCGCGTTCCAACCGCCAACTTCTCTTCCATGTTCTTTGTTGAATTGACCCTCTCTTCCTGGACAAGCCTTTGGATACCATTTATCAAATTCTTGACCCTTTTCACAAGTGGATAAAGGAATCTTTCTATAACCAGTTGGCTCGAAATATTCAAAGACATTCCTCTTTTGACATACCTCTTGAGGATCGAGTGCCGACAAACCTTGAACAAGTTTACAAGTACCATCGTCGGCCCTATAGTAGTTATAATCACACTCGTAATCTCTTCTAGTACACGAACAGTTTCTGATGATCTTAAACCCTTCAGCCAATGGTGCATTTCCAATAAAGCAATCATTATGGTAAGAAATACGACGTAAGTATCTAGCCTCATGACCAAAAAGACAGTTATCTGAAAGATATGGATGTTTTGGAGTCCAGAACTCAAAATCATCCTTGTTAGGATTATCTAAATCCAAGTTACATTGTCTAATGTGAATGTTAGTGAAATCAATGGAGAAAGCCAAGGTTGAGGTTCCAGAGCCCTTAGCAAATATGGTAAACTTTCTCGATGTATCCGAAGGAACAGTTGCTAAATCAATGACGTTAACTTCTGCATCACTGAATTGGTATTCCAACCATGTAGCACCTTCATCTAACGAGTAGACGATTGTTGAGGTCTTTTCTCTAGCCTTGACTAACACCAAAATAGTACCTCTATCACCATATTCCCACATATAAACTCCCTTTCTGATTTCTTTCCATGTCACACCACCATCGCTGGTCATGAAAGTAGAGGCATCTTCTTGGGAGGTTAAATATGGACCAACATTACCAGTTCCGATCAACACGCCAGTGGCAGAAGTAGATGAGTATGTATCTCTATAATCATCCCTTTCGGTGTATCCATGCAAATTCAATGTACATTTTTCGGGGCCACCTTTAGAGGTACATTCGTATCTGTTATTTTCAGAATCGATCACGGGTGGTGTAAGATAATTCCACTCGCCACCATCGTTATGGGTGATCTGTGTCTGGAGTTTCTTGTTTGCACCAGATTTGACTTCATTGGCGTTTGAAACAATATTAACAACTGCAACACCTTCTAAAGATTCTACTTTCTCGAAGTCAACATAACCAGCTCTGTTTCGGTTCACGTTTTCAACAGAAAGAACATATGAAGTTCCGTTGGAGTTCGATTTCAAGATAGCTCCAAACTCACTGCCTTCATTAGCATTGGTAGTAACATGCATAAAGACGGACTTTGTAGAGGAATCCAATATGGTATAAGCTTGTTGTCTATCCACATGGAAATTATGAGGGAATTTAGCATCAGCAAAAGTTAAGCCATCCACAGAAACCTTGGCACTCAATGAGTTGGAATCTTTATCAATAGTGGCAACAACCATGAATCTACCACTCATGGCATATCCCACAATATCCGAGAAGATTTGTTGCTTGTCTGACTGGAAATGGTCTTTAGATGCAATTAAATCGTACAATCCCTCACTTTTCTGGAACTGACAATATATCAACTTGTCGTTGTCATCATAATCGCCATCCAAGAAGGAAACAGCAAAATCACAAGTTCTAATCCCGCTAGCCATCTTAGAAAAAGAATAGCCCGCATCAGTAGAAATATATGCAACTAACCGACAGTCGTCTGAATATTGATTGTCACAACCTTCATCTCCGTACCAAATTATTTGACTCCTGTCCTTCTTATTGAAAGTCAAAGCTCTACTACCCAATCTATTTGGTAAAGTCGGTGTCTTCACTTGGATGAACCTCCTTCCACCATCTCTGGAAATGTATAAATTCTGTGAAGCAGTGACCAAAAAGATTTCCTCTGGTTGGTAACTCAAATAGAAGGCTATAACTTCATCGTCAATTTCAACTCTATCAAACTCGAGACCACCATTACACGACACATAAGCATCACCTGTATCAGTTTTGGCGATAAGACAATCACCTGGTATTTCGAACTTATCCAAATAGTTATATTGGACGATGTCTCCCTTGAATTCTGTAAGTGACACTGCAATTGGTTTAAAGTCTGGAGTATGTCTATAGTCATCACAATTAAGCACTTCCTTTTTGACGTAGTCTTTAAGGTCGTCGTTTGCGGAGCATAAGTTGTTGGCAGACTTAACTCTATTAGTGAGCTCAAGGACCTTTTTGCCCTCACATAACTCAACCACGGTGTTCTTATCAAGAACACATTCATCGGAATCAGGAACCTTATTGTAACCGGTACCACACTCGTAGTCACTCTTCAGACAAACACAATCTTCTTCAATAGTTTTAACATCTTCGTAGAGCTTGTTAACAAAACATTGAGAATCTTGCTTTCTTCTTCTGAACTTTTCTCTTTTCCCAGATAAACAAAGTGGATCTTGGTCTTCAGAACTTTTTCTCACATAGAAATCTTCGAAGTCATCGTCACCACAAGTCTTAGAAAAGGCTTTACTGAAATCAAGGGCATATAAAATCTCGGTATACTCGTAGTCCATTGGATTTTCGGGAGTCTCATCTTGCAATCCAGACAAGAGGAACTTTTTGGAGGTTCCGTCGATGGTGGTTGTCAAAGTCAATGGATAAATAGGTGTCTTCAATTCATATTTCTGGAAGCTCTTCCCCTGATCCAATGAATAAAACAAATCGCTGGTAGTGAAGTTCGTTCTACCAAAATATGGAGTTCCGACAATAACATTTCCTTGGTCACCAAAGGCAAAAGAGCAAGCTTCGTCGATTGCAATATCCCAAGATAAACCACCATCTCTTGATATGAAGGTTCGATATTCCATGTAATCATCAGAAATTCTATTTCCCAAGCTACCAACACCCAAGAGGATCCCGGGGGTAGGACCCGTAACAAATTTACCATTTCCATCTCGCTCGGAGGCGGTCAATAAGTTCAAGCTACATTTCTCGTCGCCCACACAGTCATTGTTGCCGTTAACTTTCAAGAACGACCAAGTTTTACCGCTGTCAAAAGTGATCTTCGTACGAATGAAATCCAGCTCCAAGAACGAAGTTCCTTTTTGCATGGCAATATTGCCTAGCCAAACACCGGCGATATTCTGGACTTTCTCCACTGATAAAGCAGACATAAATCCACCCTCGACATTGGACAAAATCTTATTGAACTTCAACCCACTGGAATCACTAGCGAAGATGTCGGAGGTTGCCATTTGGCCCACGCTGGAACTGAAATCTATTTTGGATATATAGATGGAATCGGGTGTGGAAGGTAAGAATTTGTAGATACCATTTTGCAAATCAGTGTTAATATCGGACTTTTTAAAGTTTTTACCGTCCTTAGAAACAAGCAAGGTCAATTTGGATTTCTTGTTGTATTTGTCGCTCTGTAAGACAAGCACCACAAAGGATTCAATCACTGTTAATTCGAAGGTGGTACCGGCCAAAATGAGATTGTCTGGATCCGTCACAGGTTTCCTGTTAGCAAGCCAATCGTCCGTGTGGACCAAATCTTCAAGAACAACATAACCAAATGAATCAAGTTTGACCAACGCACAAATCATGGAACTATCTTGTCCAGCGATGAAGGCCTTGTTGGATTTTGTGAAGACACAATATCTGGCCTCGTTACTGAGTAGCTTGGGGTTTGTCTTCAACCCGTTGTCGGTGTAGTAGAAATAATGGTTACAACTCTTATCCTTTACGGGACAGAAATAATAATCAAAGAGCATATAATCCGGATTAGCAGCATTGAAGGAGATCTTGGGAACGTAATCTATAGGCTCGTCGAACTCAAAGGAATTCCAGGATTGGCCCTGGTCAACGGTATAATACTGTTTTGTGGTCTCTGTGAGGGCAAATGCTCTCTTTGGATAGAACGGATCAGACATGATATTGAGGATCTTGTCATCGGAGCCCAAATCCACCTTGTTCCAGGTCTTCCCATCATCCTTCGAGAGATAGGGTCCATTGTCGCGCAAGGACAAGATATTGGGCGAATCGTCAAAATATAAGATCAAAGTAGCCACATCTTTGAAGGTATTGAGCGTCACATCCGGCTCGAAACATAGCACCAAGCTCAAAAGATTAAGGAGAACGATTAACCATTTCATATTGCATCAATTGCCTCGTAGGCAGCTGTTTGGGTGATCTTAAAAACGGTTCTGGACTCAATTATTCACTTTATAACCAAATACGAAATTCTTTTCACCTATTGGTTACCGTTGGTCGAATGCGGTTGTTGGTTAACTGGTGTACATCTCTACTTGACTTAGTCTTAATAGTGCTGGCTGCGACTCTTTGCGTGTGATTACCGTCGGATATAACAGGTTATAAAGGGGAGCTCTAATAGGGAGCTTTAATAGGGAAGTATAATAATGGAAAGTATAATAAAGATAATTATAAAGGATATGTGAATTAATTGAGTTTTATAATTTTTTTGTTCTTTTTTCTTTGAGTTAGGACAAAGTTGAGATAATTGGTTGGACTACAATAGGGATATTTCTATGTGAAATTTAATATTAAATATATCAATATAGCAAAATAAATATTAAATAATAATTAAAGTGTAACTTGTTGTTTGTGTAATTAAGTATAAATCTGTGAGTCTCAAAATAGACATCATAGGATTTTCTTCAATCGTGGGTGAGTTCACTGACAGTTAATATTTATATGGTCTAGTACTTAATATTGGGTATCCCATAGCCAGTATGGGCTATCTACAAATATCCAATGGTAGTCCTGTCATCTTTCAGTCTTGAGGAGCGATGTTAAAGATTTCTCGATATGGGTTACATTATACATGGTTAATTTGTAAATTGTAGATATGAAGAATTTTTCTTGACGCTCTTGGTCCCAATCCTTGAACATCTACATATTAGTAACCAAAAAAATCTCTTCATTAAATAACAAGAAACGATGAATCACAATTACATTTACGCTGAGAATAGATCTGGAAAATAAATCATACAATGTCTTCTATAACTCATTTATTGGCCTCAACTGCCATTTTTACCACATCCAGTAACCTTCATGAAATACCTCGAATGCTCATAACTATTTAAATAATCCCTACCTTTGGGAAGTGTCTCTATATTAACCTCTTTTATATCACTTTCTGAAACAGTTGCATTATACACATCATCATTCATTGCAGAAAGTCCACAATAATCCACGTCTTCCGCAGAATGCGGAATTTCCTTCTTATTAATACAATATCCCATACCGGAATGATAATACAAAGGTGAAGGAGGCAACAAGGGAACATAATCTCCTTTATGAACAACTCTAATTAATCCATTATTTCCAAGGGAATCACCATCCAGCACACTCTTCTTGCTTTGAAAGATCTCATCCGTCCACCGAGAGAAATAATAATTACCAACTTTAGGAGAAGCAAATGTTACAACCAAAGGCTGGAACCCCAAGAGTTGAAGCTCTATACCAGTCAAAATAGTCAAGGCTGCACCCAAGGAATGACCAGTTACAAGGAGTTCATAATCAGAATATTGGAGGTGTAATTTCTTTATTTTTCTCACTAAATCACTCAAATATGATTTATGTGCACGATAGAATCCCTTATGAACTTTACAGCCTTTACAAGTTGACGAGGACGTCAAAGAGTGATATCTAATAGGAAAGGCCTCAATATCACTAAACCAATCTCTTCTGGAACTGGAACCTCTAAATGCAACAATGATGCGTTTTCTGTTTTCATCTAATGCTATGTAACCTGTTCCAGTGACCCCTTCGCCAGTAGGATTGAATATTGACACAATTTTGATCTGAGAATACTTATCGTCTTGGCAGAGTTGTAGGGGACAAGACGAGTTTGATATGGAATTGCCCTCGGTCAACTGATTACGCGTTATACAATAAGCAAGAGCAGAAAACGATGCTGCTTCTATCAAAGTATCGTGGGTTTCTATTGGAATCTGAGCAACCAATCGTTGGAGGAACAATGCAAAAAAGAGCCATTTCACCATCCTCATGGCTAGTAATTTCTATAATATCCACAATTGTCTATTATAATATATCAATGAGGTGTAATATATCAATCCAATAAGAATCATGTGGTGAATGCTGTTACTAAAATATATTCTGCTGTCATCGAAACTCAGAGAGGGAAACTTTGGAGCCGAAAAATTCCAAAAACTCCTCCATAATCAAATAGAACAACAGAAATGATAGAATTATTATATTATATTATATAATATAATAATTTTTTAGGGACATTTCCTAATTTATCACACCGATTAGATAATTGGCCCGCGACAAAACACGCACACTGGCCTCCACATCATCCAACCCGATTGTTCTTAGATTGAAAGATAAACCAAATACACTGGTGTAGAACTTCTGTGTGTCTTGTTCCTGGATCCTGATGATGGCAGCTTGATCCTCGAGTTGGAGAATATCGAATAGAATCGACTCCCCGATCAAACCATGGAGTTTCTTAAGTGAAGTCAAGATGACCGATTTCCACGAAACATAATCCAATTGGACCGACTTCGAATTCGAATATTCCGGATCAACCAACCTTGATTTATTAGTATTTGCAAAGAAAAGACAAGACCACAATTACTTACAATTGGAGTCTGAAATAGCACCATTCGGGGTGTTTGATGCTCAATTGTGATTCTATTGTGCTGGTAATAACCGTTTCACTGTCCAAATTCATCTTACCGCTGATATTCGCTAATTATGTCTCAATTAAGTTCTATATCTCAATTGAAAAATCACCACCACATCACCACACACCTATCCGGGTAATCCTACGAGAAGTGGTGTGTGGATGTGTAAAGAGACCATCCTGCTGCTACTTGTAAACAATTTCAATATCAAAAGAACCAGAAACCGCAAACTATCAGCATGATGTCGAGATGGGAGTCGCTACCTTCGGAATTGTTCGAGAAAATTGCCCAATTGGTTTATCAGGATGATGAGTTGTCCTACTACAATTTGACTCAAGTGTCACGAGTCTGGCGAGACTTGGCTATGAGGTTCTTATATAAACACATGAGATACGGCCATTCTCGCCATCAACACTCGTATATGCTACCGCATGTACCGATACAAGACAAGGTGTTCTGGCGGTATCTCAAGACTCGGGCCGCAGACACCATGATGTTCGATCTCGCCAGTAAGTTCAAGATCAACTTATCCTATTACACGGTTCATAGCCCTTTGAATTATTACAAGCTAAATTTTACCTGTTTCTATATCGAGGAATATGGCCAGGACTTCCTCTTTATGTACACGGATGAGTTCCATCGTCCGATCCAGACGAAATTCAGCCACGATGGACATCTCATCTACAGATTGTATTGCTGTGATTCGCAACATATCAGATATATACAATTGAATGACAAGGTCAATTACACGCCGAAGGATATTGATGGGAACATCTACATGTCATATGATGGTGTCACGCCCTTCAAACCGTGGCAATATGCCCATTTACCCAAACCAGAGGCACCCACATTCCAACTTTGTAAGACGGTTGTGTGTTTCTATGATGCACGGAAAATCCCGAAGAATAAAGATTCCAGTGTTCCTACGATGATTCTCCCCAAAGATCTTCCTATCGCCCATATTTTCACATACAAGGAGATGATCACCTTTTTGTCGCTCTCAATAGACGGGAATTACTTGGCGGTGGCTCTTTTTGGGCTCGTAAGAGTGTATAAATTGAATCCCCAGAATTACGATAAATCTGAGGAAATATTCTGCAAACAGTATCCTTCCAAAGTGAGCTATTTGGGGTTGACCTCGAATGCCCAGGTATTGATAATCAGATCCAACAGATTAGGGGGTTTATTGATGGTGAATCTAATCAATGAGGATGAAGCTGATATCGAGCAATATCGAGTAGATTTACGAATGTTCTTGCAGAACGACCATTGTTTGATTGTTGGGGGTTTTGGCGAATCCTATATTTATGGCTTACCCAAATACAACACCATTCTTCAGACTCATCAACTCAGCGCAAATATCTCAGAAAAACCAACTAAAAAGAGACAGAAGAAGAAAGACTCGCGCCCAAATGCAACATGGGAGTACTTTCGCAAGTGTGTGGATGATCCTATTTTATTGCATTATGAAAATATCTGGCAAATGGAGAATGGTTTGTCGTACCTCAGCATCGAAGACAACAGAATAGCGATCCATATAAATAAAAGTTTTGGTAAAGGAAGGAAGTTATTGAGCTATATGGACGAAGTTCTAGATGTTGATTTATCACTGATAAAACTTAACGAGGTTGATTCCTTATTGGGGTTGACAGAATTCAAGGAGAATCAAGTAGGTGTCAAGGATGGGTT
Organism: Nothofagozyma chilensis; assembly: GCA_030573195.1. Lineage (NCBI taxonomy): Eukaryota > Fungi > Ascomycota > Pichiomycetes > Serinales > Cephaloascaceae > Nothofagozyma > Nothofagozyma chilensis. Next base: position 32,116 of record JAJMCV010000007.1, read on the forward strand.
GAAGAAGTTTATTCGTCTAGCTAGGGATTTGAGCGACAACGAGCAATATCTGTCTGATTCTGATGTTCAAATACTAGAGGGGAATCGATCTTCTGCAAGTCCGTCTATTAATGAGGAAGACTCAGATAGTTTCTCTGAATCAGAGGATGGGGAAGATGATGACGACGACGATGATGATCATGGATCCATTGAGTTTGATCGTCATGATTCGGGTATAGATAGTCTGACCTCTGACTCAGAGTTATCTGAAATAGAGAATAATCATATTCATGGGGTTCCAAACGATGAGATTTATCATATCGATATTCCAGATGGAAGAGTGCATGCCGTGATGGGCCCATATCACAGTTCTGATGCTGAACTGGAACCAGGCGCCGACGAGAGTTCAAGCTCGGACGATGAGGACGATGATTTCAAATTCTGCAAAATAACGATTTTCAAGTTCTCACCAGTTTCCATCACCCCAATTCTTTCAGTCAGTTCTTCTGGGAGAAGGGTGGCGGTATTAGTTAACGACTTATTGTACGTGTTAAACACTACATGGGAGTCCATATATTTGCTCCACCAATTGGTGAAACATTATGAATCCTGCAAACATTTGAAATCTTTAACATATCCCTTTCCAATTATGCTAAGAAAGAGAGAGAAATTCAGAGTTTCCTTGGCACAATCGGTTGATTTAGTAGATATTGATAGCTTAAACTCCAATTGGTTATTAAAGAAAAAGATCAAGTTAAAGAATTTAGATTTTTCTATGGGTTCTGAATTGTCAGTCAAATTCATTGACGATGATAGAGTTTTAATTTACGGAAACGACAAGTGTTTGATTTATGATTTGGATCTTAAGTCTATGGCTCCTGAATAAATGAATGAATGAACCGCATAATATGTATTGTAGCTCTTCACAATCTCTCTTTAGTCAAAAGAGGATATAATTGACTATTATTCGCAAGTTAGAATTTGTATATTGCTTGTGCTAGTACTTGTATCATCATCTCCATCATAAGTCAGCTGTTGATTTTCATCCATCTTCTTTTTATATTCCTTGGTGTGATCAGCCGAATTTGGGATAACAAACGGATATGAAGCCCTAACCAACCAAGGTAGCTGTTCCGCATGAATTGGCCTAGGAAATAAAGAGCGAGGAACATGAGGTATCAGTTCATTATTTTTTGATAAATGTTTCTTGGCTGGATACCGGATCAAATAAGGAGCAGGACACATGAAAGAATTGTAGGAGATGTAACCAGGTATAAGCGTGAGCTCCTGGATACCCAATGAAGAATTCGAGTTTATGAAATTGATGGGAAGAGGCCTAAACATCCCCTTTTCAAGATTTTTTGGTCTCGTTGGTGGATTCTCCAATAGAGTTTCAGTATCCTTTCTTAAGTAATGTTTCAGAAGTTTTGGGACTGGTCTCAAAGGAGCTCTTTTTCCATCATCTGTTTTATATATTGACTCACAATGAAGTGGGGGTTGTATAATTGTCACATTTGGCTTTACGGGGCACCAATGATTGATATGATATTTTCTCTGTTCTGGATTGCCAATGTTTGGAGGTTGCCAAGAGTTGTCTCTTTTTGTCGAAGTACAGGGATTATGGGACAATAGATTCGATTCTATTCGTGAATTATGGTGTTTCCTTTATTGTGTTAGGATTGACTATATTGTGAATGTCGAATGTTTGACTCACCAAGGTTGATATGAAATATGAAGCTCTGTAATTGCAGACAGTTGAACACGACCTTCATGTTTCAATGAAAGTAAAAACAGGCGATTATATTTGATTTTGGTCATTATTTTGTGCTGTATACATAATTGGATGGAAATACAATTATCTAGGGCATTCTAATACGATGGGTTGCAAATCCGGTTTGTGTTTCCAAGAGGGCCAAAACGAGAAAAAAATGCTTATTACGGAACATTCCAGAAGGTTCTTTATTAATAGGAAACAGAATTAATTATTTATAACCACTTAGATGTATTTGTGTTCTCCTTATGGAACTAGGAAACATCCTCGTAAAACTAGCAATCTCAACTCCTGAAAGAAAAAGACATATCAAATGTCCCACTAATTACTATTCAGCAATAAAACGATTATCCTGCCATTTAATAAGCTCAAATGGCTGCAACTTGCAATTTGCAACTTGCAACCGAATGCAGTAACCTCAAATGATAAGCGCACACCGAGATAATTCTTCCGAATGTCATGTGACAGGAAGGCTTTCTGTCGGCATACAGCTATTGGACTTGTCCCCACAAATCATCGCCAATATAAAAAAGATATTGTCTAAAAACTGACGAACATTTGAAATTCTCTGATTATCCCCACCCATACACATCTACCATTCTCAGGGCCCACAGTCCGTGCATTAGTTCAGTATTGTCTCGTATTAAGTTGGCCACCGCCGGAAAGAGATGCATGGCTCGATTTTTCCAGAGTTTGACGGCATCTTCTCCAATTCTGTAAAAACGTCGCAAATCACGATGACATGACCAAATAAAAAATATCGACGGCTTCACCAACCACACAACAGCTACCGTTTACTCTCTACCATCGTCTTCCAAAGGCTCTTGTTGGTTCTTACACCCCGAAGTCGCCGTCCAATCACCGGATTCCCCCCCGCATCCCTCCACCATACAGAAGCTCACGTGATGCATATGATGACCCCGTAGTTAGGTTTATCCAGGAAAACAGCTTCAACAACTTTCATCGTAGGCAGCACAGTCAAACCAGAGCGCCAGAATCGGAAAAGACGCGAGATTCAACATCGGGACAAGAATACCATCCACAGCTTTTTTGGTCTCCAACTGAACCTATCTCCCCCGAAATTTTCCCCATACAGCGCGCAGGACTTGTACCTGTAGATGGATTAAATGATACCTTCTGCTGGCACAGAGAGCGAGTCTACGTCTCCCATGGGCTCCCATACCAATACCAATAGCAACTCCGAGTCGCCTCCCGTACCCCAAATGATAGCGGCCAGCGCCAGTAACACGTCCCTTAAGACCATCAGTCCACCGTCTGGATCCTCGATGTCGCATCTTCTAAGCGGGAACTCTGGTCAACAAATACTCAACAAACCGCACGAAGAACCCCAGACTGACGATTCCATGCAACAAGACGACGGAATAGAGTTCAAATCTGGAGGTCCCGGGGTGCCCCCGAGAAAGAGATCCAAAGTATCAAGAGCCTGTGATGCTTGTCGGCGGAAAAAAGTCAGATGTGATGCGGAATTCTCGCTGACCGTCAACAACGTCTCGAAGATATGCACCAATTGTTCGAAGAACAAAGAGATCTGTACGTTTTCTCGAGTGCCGCTCAAAAGGGGTCCATCCAAGGGATATATCCGCGATCTAGAAGAGAAGATCGAATATTCCAAAACAAAAACCTTGACAAGTCAAATTGAAATGAATCAGCCGCCAATAAGCCAATTTGGGTTCCAACTGAATAATCTTGCGAAACCGACGGTGACGGGGCCAATTCCCATCAATTCGTCGAACAAACCATCCATCATCTTACCTCCAATCAACCCGGGAATGAGGAACTCTTTTGGCTCTGGTAATAACAATGTCATACGACCCTTAAGTAGTACACCACCTTCCACCTCCGGATTAGGGATCAATAGTGCTAGCACAGGGTCCTTGACCTCCAATTCAAATCCTTCGTCCCCTAAGGCAAATGGCTACATGACAAACATACTAAATCCACAACAACCACAACCATTCAAACAAACTCCAGATACACTACCCCAAGGACATTTCTGGAAAGTGCCGTATGAATTGCCATTCAATAGAAGAGGATCCGTAGATTCATTAGCTTCCTCCATCAGTGATATTTCTTCCATCAAAAACCAATCGCAATATCCCACGCTGCAATACGAATCATCAGTTGTGTCTGATTCTGACGATGATTATAATTCCCAGAGTAACGGAAGATTCAGTCAATCGCTATCGCCAAGAAACTCAATCTCCTCAAATAGCCAAAAGCCCCCTTCAAGCCCTGCATTATCGATATCATCGTTGTCAAGCTTGAATAATAAGATGACCAAGACATTGAATATAGCCCCAGCGCCTGCCCCAGTGCACATTCAGCCCTCACCACCCCAATCTCAATCGCTTCCTCCAATTAGGAGAGAATCATCGGCCACTCAATTGAGTCCAAATACCCAAACTAATATTCAGATGATCGAGACAAATTTAAACATATATTACGCTAAAATTCATAAGAACTTTCCATTACTTCCATTTCAGAAATCTAACATTATCTCTATGATTGACCAAATGACCATGGACGATCAGACAAGAATCATTCTAGATATATTCAACTTGTCTCTACAATGTGTGAACAAATATAGTACCAAGAGTTTAAATGAAGTCATCTTCATATTTAACAAGATTATGAACATATATCCGTTCCAAAATTCTGGGATTAAATTAAATGATAGTCTTTTGATATTCTTTCTATCTTCATTAGCGCTTCTCAATTATTCGATATTGCTCAATGGAGAGATATATTCATTGGGATTAGCCTTGAGTTTTTCTATCTTCAATGATTACAAGGTAAGTGAAACATTCATACATTTGATCAAACAAACGCGGACCTTCAACGATGGTCCAAAGCAACTCGGTGACATCGATAACATCAAATTGTATTTACCGAAATTATTGACTTCATTGATAATCATAGACAACATATACAGTCTTTCCTTTGGGGTTCAGAAGAACCAGACTTCGATTGATAACTACAACTTATTATTGGAACATTTACCTACTTTGATTCCGTTAAATTCTGATAATCTTCTAGGAATAAATAACTTCAAAATTGGTTTGATATTCTCAGATTTGATTCGAAGGAGGGATGAAGGCATATTCATTGCAAGACAAGGACCAATCAACTGGAATAGCTATGAGATCAACAATATTTCTGGAGTTCCAGGGCTATTCATGAGTCTTATACGAGAAAAGTATGAATTGGTTGACTATCTAAAGGAAATAGTGTTCACCTTACAGAATAATCAAAATATAAAACAAAACCGATTCGATGAAGAAGATGAGGATATCATCCAAGATTTCCAAATGAAGTTATGTCGTATCTCGAAAAAGATCTCATCTTCGATAATAAATCTTTTGAACAACCTTTCGACAATCAGCCAATCCACCAATCAATCGTCCTCTGAGTTAGTATCTCCATACTTAAATCTTATATATGGACAGACATTCAAATTGATTATTTTGTCCAAGTTGTTGGTGGATTCTTTATTGATTCAACAAACGAATCAAGATTTGATCAACCGTTGCAACAAAGTAAAGAATGATCTTAGTATCTCGAATAACATGTTAAGTTTGTTGAAATTGCCAATCGGATCGGTCACAACGTATCTTATCAAATCCAAATTCACGAATAATTATAATCTCAACTTTAATTTATCCCCTAACCAGACCGGAGGCTCTTTCAATGATATGAGATATAAGATTGAAGGAATAATTGGCTGGAAAAATGCCATCATAGAAAAAGTCATGCCTTTCACCGAAAGTGAGGACGTTGATGGGTGGATATGAGAGGTTTAAACTAGATATATTAATGAATGATTTATGATTATCCTACAGACAATGTTTTCTACAGGCAAGTCCTTTTGAACGGATGTGTATTTTAATGAGAATGCTAATGCTAATAAAAGTTTTGAGTTTTGAGTTTTGCAACTGTAGCTTATCGTCTTCTGAAGAAACCAGTCTTCTTCTTCTTTTTCTTGTCGTCAAATAGTTTGTCTGGATTGGACGTTAAAAGACTGTAATCATTTCCACTATCATCATCTTCTTCATCTTCATAACTAGCATATGTAACGTTAGTTTGCGTTTGAGTGATAGAAGTTGTAGTTGATGTCAAAGTAGCCAATTCACTCTCGTCGAAGATTTCTCCATATTTGGACCCGCCAGTGGTGTTGCTACTTGTAGTTGAGTTGAGACGCTTGTGAGCAGCAGCTGAAAGATTCACATCCGACTCAGAGCTGGAGGAATCCAGATATATATGATTAGTGCTGGTCGAAGCTTTTCTAGGAGCTTCCGGTGATATTAGCATACTCTTATGAGGCGGTATACTAAATTTCGTTGTGGTTGGTGTTTTTAAAGTTTGTTCTGTAATTTGCTCAATAGGCGTCGACTTGGCAGTGTCAGCTTTTGCTTGTTCCTCTTTCAATAACACTCTCCAATGATGGAGTTGTTTACCATCTTTTGATTGTTTTGAAGAAGCTAATGAAGGAGATGGTGAGGAGATGGTGAGCGGATGTCCAATGTCTGTTAGTTTTTGCGGCACTTTTTCGGGTATCATAGATTTAGGTGAAATAAGCATCGAGGTGATGGGTGTTCTTACATTATCAGATTCCGTAACTGTTTCCAACTGCACTTTTGAAGTAGATTTGGTTTCATTATTAGAAGTCTTGTTAAGCTCCTCTTGAACATACGGCTTGTCAATGGAAGTCAAAAGCTTCTCCGAAAGACCATCCCAGGACTCTTTGCTCAACATCAGATAGATCTTGTTCGATTGCGGCACAACACGCGACGATAGATACCTGCTATTTGGATGTTCTCGGTGCAATCTGGTTATGGTGTCCGATAATATCGTGAGAGTTTTGTCCTCAAGCTTGAGTATGGAAACGATTTTTTCAAAACGATTGAAGATGAAATCGTAAACAAAGAGCCAATCCACCACAACCTTGTCTCTTGGACCGTCCTCGTCATCATCGTCGGAATGCGAGTCCAAAATAAAGTCGATATTGTAAATTATCGATCTCAATGTTGATTTTTCTTTAATGAGTATGCTCTTATCATCGCTGAGTTTTCCAGCATGTTGTTTACAGATCCTCAGGAACTGTCTCTCCAAATGTTCGCAGGACATGTTTACAGATCACTCTATTCTGCGCTCGCATCCTCGGAATCAACCTACTTATATACAAGTAGATGGAAATGGCCTCACTGTCATTGAGGACTGAAGCAGCTCCTCAATGCAGCTCCTCGATAGTATTTCCTAACATAGTTAATACCATGCACTGACACCATTATTGATAAGCGTAGGTTTGATAGTTTGCAGCGATTGCACCTCAACCTACATGTTCTCTACAGCAACATGCCAAATCGATCGGAAGGGGGATAGACACGGCGGAAAGCCGTAAATGGATATGTGTGGTTTTCTGGATGTGACATTGAATCTGGACGTGTTATATCTCTGATTGAACAGTCGCCATCACGCCAGCCAAATCGTCGAGTCGATGGCCCCATTTCTCGTCCTCTTCTCGACTTCTTCTCCTGAAATTCCCAGAGTTACTGAATAATATGTCTCTCTAAGCGAAAGATCTCCTGCTGACGCAAGGAATTCAGATCCGCTCTCGTGAGATCATCCGTAACTTGGGGAAAATGCCCTCTCACAGGCTCATTGGTCGAGAAATAGAAGCTGGCCCGCCTCATCGATCAACATCGCATTCACTAATGAGCTCCCCAATGGCGCGTCTCTACAAAGCGTAACTAGTTCCCATTGATATTATCTGTAAATTGTAAGAGATAAAAAACAAAACAAGAAGTAGAAGTCTATAAGTAACATGTGGATCAGAAACCAATAACACCAATGAGAGAGCGTTGTTCTGTGTCTAATAAATATTTATGCCCCTAATCAATCTTGATTTGAGCATACATCATCTTGACAAAGAACAAAGAAGCAACGAATCCCATGGAACCACAGCAAATGAAGGTCAAAATACTGATGACCGCACTGTAACCAACATACAACACGAAACTGACAAAATCACCCAATGAGAACTTGGTCAAGAATAAAGCATGAATGAAAATGTAAATGGAGCATCCACCACCGATGAACACAGACTTCCAGTGCCATTTGTAGTTCTCTGAACATAAAGTGTAATAGATCATAAGAATCGACACAAGAGCGCAAGTGATCACCATCAAAATGAAACAGAAGAACAAGAAGCCAAACATGTAATATACCTTGTTGAACCACAACGAGGAGTAGATGAAGTACATCTCAACGGCAATAGAACCGAATGGGAAAATACCCGAGATCAAGGTAACTGGAATAGTTCTCAAGTACCATGGTTGAACAGGGATTTGTCTTGGGATTTGGTTGGTTCTCACTGGAGGAGTGAAAACAGGTCTCTTGGCAGCATAGATTGAACCAACAACTGAAAGTGGAACACTGATCAAGAACCAGATGAACACAATAGCAAACATAGTACCCACTGGAATAGCACCAGACGATTGCTCGTAGATCAAAAAGAAGTTTAAGAAGACAAAGACAGCAAAAATCCCACCTGGAACTAAGAGAGGAGTCAAGATCATGTTTAACTTCCAGTTTTCACCTTGGAAGAACTTGTAGAGATAACCCGAGATGAAGGAACCAAAGGCACCAAAGAAGGTGTACAAGATAAACATGAAGGTAGCCAAGGCACCTCTGTTCGATGGAGACAATAAACCGAAAACAGCAAACGAAACAGTAACGGAAATCATCAAGAATAGTTGCACACCACTACCGACAATGACGGATAATAACAATCTTTGTTTAGGAGGTCTGAACACATCACCATGGACCAATTTCCAGCCACTTTCGTCCTGGACATCATCATCCAAGTTGACTTCGTTATATTTGACGATATCATTTCTCAAGGTTCTCAATAAGATGTGACCGATGATGATGGAGAGGAACACGACGATCAAGGAGAAGTTGATTAACGAGAACCATTGGATTTTAGGGTCATAAACATGTAAATATTTGTCCCATCTGGTAGCCCAAGCGGTGTCAGATTCGACAAAAGTGACGGAATAGGAGAAGGTGACATCAGTTTCCTTGTCTTGTTTCAATTCAACAAAAGGCAAGTCTGAGGAACACTTCAATTCGGCGTCCTTTTGTCTGTCCATGGAGAATGGGTCGACGGTGACACCAACAACTCTGAATTCATTGTCAGCTCTCTTGTGGTATTCAATGTAGATTTCGTAATGGTTGAACAAATGACTCTTATGATCGTCGTTGAGGAACCCGATATCGAAACCGGAGCCATAGAACTCGGAATTGGTTCTCTTGTCCATCAATCTGACGGCAGCGGGTAAACCGTCGATGAGCCAGTTGTGTTTGTAGCCGGCCCTGATGTTTCTGTTGACGAAAACGGAGTCAGTCTTGGAATATTTGGGGGTGCACAACTTCTGACAAGTGACATTTTGTAACATATTGATCTTGAAGGGCGAGTTGAAAATTCTGTCACCGAAGATGATGGAGCCAAGAGACTCGGATTGTTTCTTGGGACCGCCCTCAGGCACACAGAAATGGAACTTTGGATAGTAATAATCGAACGAATACACATAGGTCTTGGAATTGGCCTTGATACTCTCGAAGGACGGGGTCAAATGGTTGACCAACAAAGGGATGGCATCATCCTTCTTGTAGCTGGTGGGAGCCACACCGGGCAAATAGAAAGCCGAGACCGAGAGAAACGATAAAAAGAAACAAACAATAAAATTTAAACCGACCATCTTATTTATTGGTAATCTCTATGGATCGGGTTTGGTGATGGGGTCGTTATGGTTGTATAGTTCTATTTTGCCAGCGCGGTTGAGAGAACGGGAGATGCACGACGGAAGGAGATGGTGGATGGACGACCAAGGCGGAGATAGAGGGAGGAGAGATAAAGAGGAGATAAAGAGGAGAATATATTGTATTCTATATTCTATGTTATTTCCATAGAATGAGAGTTTAATTGGGTGAAAATGATTTTGGATGATTGAGCGACAGGGGTTGTTTAGATGGTTGCAACCGCCTGAAATTTCATGAGGCTGATGAGTAACAGTGGAGAATGCGTTTCATAATAAATAAATAAATAAATATTATGAAACTCATTATTTAATTACATTTTAAATTCTCTAACATTCCGTAATATTTTTTATTTTAATAGGTTGGATTAGCACCACACACCTCTTCAATGCTTCAACACAGATATCATATCAAGGGTGCTAACAACCGACCCACCTAACCACCAACGTCATTCATTTTGGCCTAGCCAGAATTCATTTCATAAAGCTTCAATACCTTTTAAATTTTCCTCTTCAACCAAATCAATCTCATTTCTGAAAACCCTTTGTCTCTCACATAATTCTAAAAACACCTTGTATTTGGCGTTCAAAAGCTTTCTATCTGGATCGGATTCTTCCGATGGCATCACAACTCTACCTGGACCAGTCATTTTTTCCATGACATTCCATAATTTATCGCCCGGTTTTTCTGGAGAAGAGGAATCGATTGGGAATGGGAATCCCTGGGAGGTCGAGGCCAATGCTGGAAGATTGGTGTATGAAATGGCAGATGGGGCAGTGTAGGGAGAAGGTTGATCAATGGTGACAGGAACATTGGTCTTAGGTTTGGCATTCTTGGAATTTTTAACAGCCTCATCAGCAGCAACAGCTCCCAACATGGCTGCACCAAAAACAACCGCAGCATCGATGTATCTTGGAATCACAATTGGCAAACCAGTGCAATCAGCCAATAATCTCATCAATAACCCGTTTCTGCATTGACCACCAGACATGTAGATGCAATTGATCTCATGGCCGGCCTTGGTCATCTCGGAGACGATTTGTCTGGTTTGTTGAGCGATGAATTCACAAGCACCAAAATACGTGATGGCCAAATCGTTAATGGAAACATCCATGGATTGGCCAATGATGGCAGCCTTCATTCTTGGATCAGCTATAGGCGATCTGTTGCCGTGATAATCACCGTAGAAGAACAAATGTTTGGCCAAAGCAACAACGGATCTGGCACTTCTTTCCTTGACCAAGTTCTCTAAAGTCAAGTTCAAGAAATCAAACTTAGACAAATTAGAAGCGTCGGCAAGATTGGTCAATTCAGCATGGGCTGGATGGGTTGACAACACATGGGCTAATAAAGCACCGGTGCACGATTGACCACCTTCGGCAAGCCAATAACCTGGAGCCATCACATCTTTGTATGGACCCCAAACACCGTTGACGAAACATGGTTCCTTCGTCATGGCAAGATGACAAGTAGAAGTACCGGCCACAGCAGCCAATCTACCACAAGATCTGGCAATACCAGATTCCAGCTTGTCTTGTGCAACCAATGTCGGGATCTCAACCTGACCCGCAACAGTACCAATCCAACCAGCGTAAGCATCAATGACACCAGAACCGACAACACATTCAGTTGTCAAGCCCAATTCCTGGGCAGCTTCTGGTGTTAACTTTCCAACGGGGTCCCCGGCAGACAAATAAACCCCGTTCTTACCTGGAACCCCACCAAGTCTCTCGAAGTCATTTTCGACCAATTCGGGAAGATCAATTGCCCTCATGAACTCTTCGGACCACCCCGTGGTAGAACCCTCCACGCCAGGTGGGACAAACCCCTGTTTACAGACCGCGGAACAGAAGGATCTGGCCTCGGAAGTAGTGGCCTTATGGGTCAAATAATCAGCTAAATCGTAGAATTTGCACGACTTGAACCTTTCAGCCGTCATGTTATGCTTCAACCACTTGATTTTTGGCATCTCCATCTCAATGGACATGGTTCCCCCAACATATTTGAGACATTTGTCGTCTGTAGCATTGATCACATCTGTCTCTTCTTGGGCTCTATGGTCCATCCATAACATGATATTTTCCGAATCGTTGGTGAAATCAGGTCCAACAGCCACAGGTTCGTCAGTATCGACATCGATCACCACCAAAGAACAAGTAGCATCAAACCCAACACCATACACCTCAGCCGGATTCACACCCGAGTCTCTGATGGCGGTCTTCACACAATAACAGATGGAATCCCAGATCTCCGTCGACGATTGCGTGATGTGATTTGGCTTCAACTCGTGTCTTGTAATTGGTCTTTCAGACAAACCCAAAATGGCCCCAGTTGTATCAACCACCGCGGCTCTGGCAGAGCCAGTTCCCACATCAACTCCGACATAATACACGTTGGAAGTAGTCATTTTGCTGATATAATAATTAGCGCTTTATTCTACAAATACTTCTATTTTAAACTTTATATATTCACAGATTTTTGCTGATGCATCATCGGGGACAAACCCACTCTTGCCCCGAACAACATACAGGAATCCGAGAGCAAATGCACCCCAGAACTTACCAATGAGCAACAGATCTTCCCAAAAAAGTAACCTTGAGACACGGAACAATATGCAATGTTGAGAATCGAGGAAAAGCGGCCCTTTAGTGCATGAAGACTTAACTAAGTAGGGGGGGTCTGGTCTGTGTGGCGGTTATCAAGTGTTGAGGTTTATAATATGGTGATTGTAATAACCATGGTTATAATAATCAAATATTCATTCATTCAATCATTACAGTACAGTTTTGTAGGTGGAATCCCGTTTATTTTATAGCTATGTATTATGCAAGCGTATCCATCTGCTCCTTCGATGTGCTACTTTGTACGAGCAGGCAAATGAAAGATTTTCTATTTCGTGTGATCTGTGAATTTATTCTCTCCTACTTTGTGTGATGCATTTCTCAATTTATTGTATTAGGATAAACGAAAAAATCTCTACTTTACATGATCTATTTCTCAATTTTGTCTAATTTACAATGCGAATTAAGTATTTTCCCTAGAAATGTTTTTATTTCCTTCGGATGTAGATAAAACCATCTTTTTAGAATTATATCCTGTAATACGAATTACCAACCAATATTGGTCACTCGGTGGGAACTCGTTTGGCCTCCTAAGCGAAAACGACCATCGCTGAGTTTCGGGACATGGAGACACGGTCCATTTCATCATCAACCGTTCAACCCCATTATTTGTGTTCATTTTTATGATTAGCTCGATATGCACTTACCCGCTTATTTTGGCGCTGGGTATTTACTAACAATCTCCACCAAGAAATCAAATTGTTCATTGGCTTCAACAGCCGATCTCACATGTGATGCATTGATTCTTCTACTGCCATTTTGTCTGGCTTCTTCAGAGCTGGCGCCCACTAATTGAGCAAGAAATATCTCCAATGCTCTTCCTACCACAACAGGCGTGGCTTGTGCAACCTTTCCAATGTCATCGTCCGATTGCATCAATTTCTTGATTCTGGCAGCTGGGAAATGCGTCTTGATCAAGTCGTAACTGGGTGTGGTTTCTTTGGCTTCTGACATGCTGCTGGGTTGTGGTGTTGTGGTGGTGTTTCTCAGCTTTCCGAACGACACGACAAACTGGCCGGATTTCTCGCAGCTTAAATATTGTAGAAAAACTTGACAACACGGCCGGGTCACACCTGTATGAGTGCGTATCGGTTGAAGAGATATATAGGAGACAATAAAATGGATAATTTCTGTGATGATTGGGGTATGTTTATTGAGTGAGGTGCAATTGCCGAACATATGTCTTGATCTGCTTTTTATCGTTGTTTGATCGACTGATTGTCGTGTCTACACTTAACTATGCAATATGTATGTAACACATGTTATGTGTGGAGAAAACGATAAATTGTAGATGATTTGATTTAAATTGCGAATATTTTCTGAATAAAACATACATATAGAAGTGATTAGTAGAGTATGTTGCAAAAAAAAAAAATATAATGCTTCAAGCCAGATTCGAACTGACGATCTCCTCATTACTAGTGAGGTGCCTTACCAACTTGGCCATTAAAGCGATTGTATGCCCACAAAAAAGAGGTTTTGGAATTTCTGGGGTAGAAGTAAGCCCAAGGAAAAATGATGAACCTCTTTCTCCACAAGTCTTGATAGCACCCACCAGTCTGGATATGAGAGATCTACGAGTATTTGGATCTTTCATACTCATGATGGATCATTTTCGACGGCAAAGTGAGTATCGTACCACTATGATGTCGGAGATGGATATGGAGGTAGTAAGGACTGCCATCCACAGAAAACTTGCAAAATTTCAATGACGTACTTCTTCTTTTCTTACGCCTGAGGCGGTGATGAGGTTGAGATTATACTGGAGTGTTGATCGACAGATCTAGATCTTCATGTGACTTTGATTTCGCACCTATCTCTCTACTTTTTACTTATTAAATGTTTTTCTTACTTATAGAGTTTAGTTTAGATTACATAAGTTTTTCATTTAATAAAGGTTGGATTGTTTAAAAAAAAAAATTGTTTGTTTACTCAAGGTTGATTGGGGAGAGTTGAAAGTTGGAGAATTCTTGCTCAAAGGAGCATTCGAAATTAAGTGAGATAATCTCATTGCTGAATTTCGCAATGGTGTTTTCCACTTGTTGAAAGATTTCGGTATTGTTGAACGCATCGAAACTTTCTGATGTGTCCGTCCGTTTAGACCAGAAATATCTAGAGATGACAGGCCTATCAAGATACATGTAAATATGATCCTTATCGACTTTGAAGCGAGCAAAATTGGAGTCTCTGAAAGCGACAACTGCTGGGATATCGGTTGAGGGGGCGTGAAGAATGTCTAATTTATCAGTAAATACAACAAATACAAGTTGGATATCAGTGGCAGAAGCTGCTCGTGATATCCCTGGCGAGAAAAATCAAAAAACTCGCAAAAAACCCAAATTCCAAAAACATTGTGGCAAATGCCGCCCCATCAAGTAACAAGCTTGAGGTACCAAACTGGGTGAAAAACTAAGAACGGACCTTACCTTTTCCAGGGAGTGCTCTCAAATAGTCCTACATATTAAGCTCACCTGTGGGCTTTCCAAACCAAAGTACCAAAGCAGTTTCCCTTGTCAAAGGACTCGATGCAGTTCTCGACTCCGCAACTTTCAACCTCGACTCCGGAACTTTATCCCATAGGGAAGAAATCGATCCTGACGATGACACTCCAGTCGCAACCTCCCCCAACACCATGCCCAACAGGGCATTTGTTTTCGATGCCCCCTCAACCGATGTCCCAGCAGTTGTCGTTTTGAGAAACTCCAACTTTGCTCTATTTAAAGTTGATAAGGATCATATCTACATGTATCTCGATAGGCCTGTCATCTCTAGATATTTCTGGTCTAAACGGACGGACACATCAGAAAGTTTCGATGCTTTCAACAATACAGAAATCTTCCAACAAGTGGAAAACACCATTGCGAAATTCAGCAATGAGATTACCTCACTTAATTTCGAATGCTCCTTTGAGCAAGAATTCTCCAACTTTCAACTCTCCCCAATCAACCTTGAGGAAACAAACAATTCACATTTTTAGAATTACCTATCCTGATATGGCAGAAGGAGATATTCCAGCATTTACCCGGTCTATCAAGACTTGCGTGTAATTACCGAACATTCCATATATGTTCGTCTGCGTCGGTTTTTGGCCAACTAAAATTCCGTGATAGTTTAGTGGCTAGAATTACCGCTTGTCGCGTGGTAGACCGGGGTTCAATTCCCCGTCGCGGAGTATTTTTTTTGCATCTTAGACCAATTATATTTATTATAATTATGGTACCTCTTCATTATTCTTTTTTGTTAATATAGACATTAATTTGACGATACTTGTCTCCACATAAAAGTATTGCAGACTTGGTTAGGATGATGATTCGATGTTGTATCGGTGTTATCGCTCTCTACACTTTTGATGTTAAATTTAATCCCTGTTCTTACTAGCTACCCATCTTCTGTATAAAACCTCAGTAACCTTGTATAAACCGAACAAACCCACCAAATCTCCTTTAGAAATACACTCGTTGAATGCCCGCTCGGAAGGAATATCGACGTAAACATAAACTAATGTCTTCTTTACACCTCCAATAACCCTGAGAATAGACGAATCATCGATCCAATTATGATTTCTATTTCTATCTTCATCCTGATAATTAGGTATAACACAAATCGAGTATTCAGCATGGATGAATGGAGGACCTCTCTTATATAATAAGAAATCCACTCCAAACTTGATCCCACTACGCACACACCATCCCAACGATCTGAAATGATGATAAACCACATAATCGAGAATGAATTTGTTATCAGAAGAGACATTAGATCCAATATTCAAATCAAATAATTGGTTGATAGACAATGATTTCGAATCAAGTGAAAGATTCACATTATCAAAAGCAAATTTGAGAAAGAAAACTTCAACGGGCATCAATTGCAAATACTCTAATTGAACCAATTGTCCAGTGGAATCAATAATGGACTCGTCTTCAAAACGACCTGTCTTGACCAAAATGTGCTTCAATTCGTCGAATTTTGTCCCCTCTCTATATGTCTTCAAATTCGCTTTCTCCTGTTCAAGATTGTCCAATTCGGCAATTTTGTTCTCGGTCTTAAGCTCCAATTCCTTGGATTGCAACTTCGATCTCTCGGTCTTGAAGATCTTTCTTTCGAATCTTCTCAATTCCGTGATCTCCTCGTTGGTTAAGCGTTCATCCACATTAAGACCCAATCTTCTGTTGGTTCTCACATACCATGTGGGGTCGGATCTCGAGAGTTTCCCCTTCCCGAAGAATCCCATTCTCCAAAGCATAACCATGTCTGTTTCGGTCTTGACCTTGAATTGGCCATCCTCGAAACAACAAGCAAAGTTCTGAACTTCTGATGTTTTGGATAGAAAGGTCCACACGAAATAAACCCATGAAACAGGATTATGGGGAACTAATTCCGGTAACCGGATTATATCAATCGGTATTGGGGAAGGATACAAATCATTTAAGTTTCTCCTATTTTTAGCCATTCTAATTCCGGTTAATATTTTCACTTCAACCTTTAAAGTTGGTCATTTAACTTATCAGATACCGTTGTAGTCTATTGAGAAATCATGTGCTCACAGTAACTTAAATCGTCTAGAGACACTGATATTTATCATCATAAAAGTTTTGAACCAAAGGTGGGTCACTTACTTTATCACGACACGTGATCTGAATTACACCAAATTATACCATTGATGATAATATAAGACTATTTGATTATAATCGAATACAATTGATAGAAGTAGACCACGAATTATTTTTGGGGGGATTGGAGCTATTTATACTGGAAATAAAATTTTCCAATTATGGGTCGGGTAACCCTTGCCATGTGATGTATTAGGGGTTGAAGTTTTGGAATTAAATGAGATTTTTATTTTTGCATTTGGTTGTGTTTTGCATTTTGAAGTATTGGCGTTTTTATCTTGCAATTTTTTGGTGTTTCCACTTCTTCGTGTTTCGATTTGACGACTGTTCTGTTAGAATCCTGTCTTCTGTTCATGTCGCATCTCCCAACCGCGACATTCTTCTTTGGAGTGCATCTACCCATGTGAAATAGCGTGTACATCCCAATATTATTGTTTACGCTGCAAAAAGGGTCCAGCAAGAAGTGATCAATTAATACCCACAAACGGTATAAGGAGGATTGTAGACTTGTAGAAAGCGATGACGAAAGGGAATGCTCTTTCCTTGACGGAAGTGCCGCTATTGTACCCCGATCTCGGAAAAGTAGAGAAATTAAGGGACAAATACTCGCCCCAGAGGAAGACTACGAGACAAGAAGACAAAAATGATATATTGAAACCTCCAGTTAGATCTGGTCCAACAAAGGCTTATGAGACGTTTGCTACGACCCCACAACGGTTGAACCAGAAGTTTCACGAAAGTCTTCAAAAAGCAAATTCTTCCTCTTTATCAAGGGTCAATGAACTGTCCTTGGCCAGAAAGTATAATAATAATAATGGGGTCAGTCCTGTTAGAAACACCACGGATCTTGGTTTTTTAAGCGAAAGAAGACCTCTGTCCTCCTCGAGTTCGAACGAGTCAAACGGGTTTGTTTCTCCGACAAGAAAGAACAATTTGCTTGTAAAGCCAAAAACACAACTTGATGTGAATAATATCATTAAATTTGTGACAATTAAGGAAAATGAGAGAAAACGCCAATTACAGGCGGATTCATCTGGTTCGCCAAAGAAAGCGAAACTTTCTCCAAAAAAAGTTAGTTTCAATGAAGCGGTGGAATATAATGATACCTTCACCACCACTGACCTTAAATCAGAGGAAGATGATCAGATAGAAAATGAGGTAAATGAACTGGAGGCTAATAAAACGATCAACGAAATTCCACCAACCGAACATCTCAAAGAAGAGGAAATTGCAGACACTTCACTTTCCAGATGGGATGTTAACTTAGAAAAGACAATTGCTGATAACTTCAGCGTTTATGATAAGGCTGTGGAATGGATCCATGAAGGTGATAAGATCTTCCATCAAAAGGAAGATGAGAGTTCCACATCAGAGCTTTCGCTACGAGAAACCTTAGACGCTCTCAAACTGTCTGTAGATAACACTTCGACACGGTCAGAGGATGTAGATGTCAAGTTTGGCAAGATGGTGGATGTTTTGGTGAAATTCGAGACCAAGGTTAACAAGAACTTTAAGAGAATGTGCCATTCTATCGAAGGCTTGAATGATAATTTACAAAATTTGGACAAGAAGATGGACTTGATCTTGGAACATTTGGCCACAGGGGGTAAATGATGATGTATTATGGAGGTTTTGATTACGGATGCTTAAACAGGGATGTTCAATGGGATTATTATATTGTATACTAATGGAAAGGGTACTTAAATATAAATTAAAGTAGTGTCTATATTTCTAACTTCTGCTTGATTCTGCCAAACAATTCGTCCAGTCTACCTATCCAGCTCAAATCATCATTATACACCTCCTTCAAAGATTCCAAGCACAATTGTACTTGGATTGGTCTGGATATAGGGTCCCATTCCCTTGCTGCAATTAGATACCAGAAAGCAGACTTTCTGTTTCGTGTAAGACCGGTGATTGCATTATCTGGTCTATGGAGCTTTAATGGGTTGATATAATCTTCCTCTTCGTCGTCTCGCTCTTCTGTTTTTTCTTCCTTCTCTGCACCATCCTCCAATGGCTTATTATCTATTTTTAATTCTCTCATCTTCTTGGTCATGCTGGACAGGGCCGCAGGATGAACTGTATTCCAATACACATATCCAATTCTCTCAAGTACAAGGCATCGTCCATTGTGTCTAATGGCATCCAAATCGTTCAATTTGATCAACCATTTCACTATAACATCCTCGATGATCCAGAGATTGTTATTGATCAATAATTCAATGATTGTGATGATGGCCTTGACACTGTAGGATTTCAAGTTTGTTCGGGCCAAATAGGAGTAATTCAACGAGTCCAAATAGGGCTCAATAATGTCCTGTTTTATTTTCAATAATGTGTTTGTTTGGGCGATGTTATTGCTATTGAAAGAACTTCCCAATAATAACGAGATGATGGACATCTCTTGGCCTGAAGCAACATAAGCCCACGCCTTATCGTTCAAGAAATCCTTTTTCAATAGCTCGTAATTCTGATACGAATACTTGAAATCTTTCAACATAAACGACCAATCTGCCAACTTCCGTATGATTTGTTCCGGTGAATTTTTATTGTAATAGCCCTCTAGAGAGTTGTAATTGGAGTTGGCCTGGGGGTTATTGACGGCTAGAGACGAGTTGGAATTATTGAAGAATTTCTTGGATGCCGCGAAGAATTTCCCCGTGATGGACTTCTTTGGTGCCACCACTTGATCGTCCCAATACATGAGCTTTCTCTCCATGAAGGGAAACAAGTGTTTATTGATGAAATCGATCAACATGGTCTGGATGGCCGTAACATTCTGTTTCGAGATCATTTTGGTGTTTATTTTTGACGGCAATTGGATATTCTGCAAATCTTCGTCAATGGAAGAAATAATAGAATGGGCCAAGGGGATCTTATCGTCAGCCGTGGTGTCTAATCGCAATATGACCGATCCAAAGCCTAGACCCAGTCGTATCGAATCCAGCAAAACCGTGGCATTGTGTATATCCTCGTCATTATCGTGAACGATCACGATGAACATGAGCAAGTCGTCAATGTTGAAATATTTCGGAAAGATCGAATTGCGGAAGTTGGCTATCAATTTCTTTACCGATTCCAACGAATCGTTCGAATTCACGGTGAATATCTGCGCAATCGGATGATTGAATGTCTCGAAGGGAACCACCGTGGGACACGAGATGATCTTACTGAAGAATTTCAAATATATCGAGTTCTTCAAGTCTATCACTCGTGCAGAGTTAAGCTCGTCTTTGTTGATGGAACTCCCCACTTGTTTGATATATTCGTCCATCAACAACTCCAACGAGTTAGAGTTGAATAATTGCGGATAGAGCAACTTTTGGTTCCCCGTCGTCGAGATGTTTAATTCGTTATCTGCCACTTGTAATGATAACGTCTCTATCAACGACGGGGTGAATTTGATGTTGAACTCGTTAAACGTCCGACTGATTAATTGATGGTTCTTGACTCGGAATGTCCCCTTCAAATTGATCCCAAACGGCTTGATCAATTGCAAGAACGAGTCAATCCCCATTCGTTGCACCAATAACTCCGATTCTTGTGATGAGATTACTGATACTAATGGTGAATAGGCCTGAAGAATCAACGATCGGCTAATGAGCGGAGACGGCCCTTTTCCATCGTGTATGTTTCCCATTCCATCTCCGTTCTTGGAATCACTCATCTCTTGATATCTGCAGTTTTGTCTTTATCTCAATTAATTAATCTTATTGATGTTCTTGATCTGTGATGTTGTGCGGTGCGCGAACCGTTTTTTCCACAATAATAAAATATATAAATAATATAAATAATATAAATAATATATTATAGATATCAATAAGTATCTTCTCTTTGATGGGTTCACCCTCTACTCGCTGTGTCCCCTCAACTCGCTATGTTCCCTCAACTCACTATGACCCCCCTCTACCTTACACATCCCAATATAATGCATTAATTCACCCACAAACTTATTCAAGAAAAATACAAATGACGCAACTATTCAAACATTCTAACCAAACAAACAAAATCAAATAATACACCCTTCTCCCTCACGATATCCCTCGTTGCACATCCATTTCATGGATCAAATCCTCAGGATTCACCGTTTGCATCATGTCAGACTCCGCAATTCTCTGACTTGGCGTGCTCTTCGTATCCTTCTTCATAAGGATATAATATGGAACCGTGTATAAAACGGCAAGCAACCCAATTGTGCCAACTGCGCACGCTAGCGAAATACCAACAACTTTACCAGTAGACATTTGATTGGCACTGATATCATCTGGCGATAAATTCTCGAACGAATCCTTATCCATAATAGCATTGATAATCCCTCTAGACACTCCACCAATCCCCGTGGAGTTTGTATCCCTCCGTAAATCGGTGTATATGTAAGGAATCCAAGAAGATCCGTTAAAAAATGCAGCATTTACTGGACCATACTCTTTCAAATCCAACAACCCGGCAACCAACAAAACTTGGTCTTGCTCGAAATATTGAACATGATTTTCAGAATTCGATTTAGTCAACGCCAACAACTTCATATCTGTGAAAACCGAATTGGAAACGTTTATCTCGTCATCAATTCTGCTCCAACTAGATTTGTTATAACCAGCGATGAAGTCTTCTCCCATAGCAATAATTCTTCCGTCATTCGAATTATCCAGTAAAATGAATTTGTTCACAGGACCCGTTAAGCCGACGCTCAATCCGGTGGTGATATTCAACTGTTGCAGACTAAAGTCGTAACTTGCGAAATATCCCTCTTGGCCGTCAATAGTAAAATTCCCTGCAATCAAAATGTCGTTAGATGTGTAGAATTTCATATCGTTGGCAACACCTTCAACAGTATTGCTGATAGTGTTCTCCCATCTGGTATTTGAAATATCATAAATACAAATCACAGGACAACTCAAAGACCCAGCTTGGTCAAAGTCACCTCCAACGATCAATTGGTTCGAGTCCGGGTTTATAGCAATAGCATTGAGGTTGACAGATCCATCCGGTGCACTCAATTGTGCTGGTTGAATAGAGTTAAATGAATTATTTGCCAAATTATAGATTGTTAAACCCTGTGTCACTGATGAGATAGCGGTGACATTCAAAGTCCCATTTGATCCAATATAAAGATAATCACCATAAGCGAATAATGTATTAATAGAAACATCTACGCCTGGATTGAGACCCTCCACAGATGCAACAGAACCATTATCTCCCACAAATGCAAGGCCTGAAATGGAAGTTCCATTCACATCAGAAGAAAAGAGTCCACCGATCACTGAAAGGGACGAATTGACATATTGGCTGGAAAACAATTCGTTGGACTCAATATTGGACAAATTCAAACCATATGAGCTGAATGTATCGTTAGAAGTAACTATGGCTTCTCCCACAACATAATAATCCATGATTGAGGCTGTTCCAACAAGGAGCGAAAACCCGTTGGTGGGGATATCAACAGCTTGGGAGACATTGAGAATGGCACCAGTAGTATTATTTGTGACCCATTTGAAGTCTGTGTTATCCCAAACCTGATAGTCATCGCTGTATCCATTAAAAATAAAGTATTCGGTTCCGTCGACTTGCACAGTAGTGAAAGTAGTGATGTTGGCAACACTATTTGTTCCAAACGAATACCAAGATGAAGACTTATAAAGTGCTATATTTTGGATTGACCCAACCGTCGAATTGTTGGAAAGACTAGTAACACTTGAAGAATTGGTGTCTGTAAAACTACCAGCAGCAATAAACTCTGAATCACCTATCTTGATCAAAGTTGAGATATTGCCATTCAAGTTGTTGAAGTCAGAGGATACCCGGAAATCAGACTCATTGGAACTGGAATTATAAGTGGTCAAGTCAAATTGAAGTAAACTATTTCCAAAGTCAGATGTCGAAAAATCACCACCAATGAAAATTGAATTGTTTAATTCAACCATAGAATTGATGGTGGCATTATCCGATAGGTCAAGTCCCATGAGATTGAAAGTGGAATTTCCAATAAGATTATTCTCCGAATTGTTAAATGTAGAATACTCAAAGTCGCTGAAATTGGAAACTGAGTATTCAAAAATACCGTTGATCGGAACCTTTGAAAGGATTGTTCTTTGTTCGGTTGAATTTGTTTGGTTAGTTTGACTAAATATATCCAATGAAATAATAGAACTGTCAACTTTTTCCGCAACCATGACTATAGTATTCCCATCGTTCCCGTTGATATTGGACTCTAGCTTCAAGTCAATTCTAGGTTTATCCGAGTCTTGATCCGTGACGTTGATATGACCAGCATACAAGAAATCGAACTTCTCATAGTCGTTATTCTGATATATGGATTCTGATGCCAATTGAGTGCCAGCACCATCATACAAGGTGGCACTTACTATCCCTCTTTGACTACAGGTATTGTCGTCCAAACATCCGGGCGTATAAACCAAGATTGAGTAATTTCCCGAGTAACTGATATTAGGATAATAAGTCACACCAATATTATCATAGCTCTCAGAAACACTGACGGTGGAGATAATATAATCATCAAGAGAACTCTCCCAAGAAGACCCACTCATTAGCTCAGAACTGCTGGCATCGTTGCTGATAGAGCCACAATTTGGATCATTCAATGAATTGTTAGCATAAACGGTCGTTGTTGAAGTGAATAATTCAAAACCTGAAATGGAGTTGAAATCCCCATAACTTTGCAACAACGTCAAAGTCAACGAATTCATGGACACCGAGTTCACTAACGCAAATTCCTGGTAAGTGGATCCATAGCCCAAACTTCCATTGTTACTCCCATATCTATATGCAAATGCATCGTTATCTAGATCTTGTTGTCCAACCACA
This sequence comes from Nothofagozyma chilensis, assembly GCA_030573195.1. Taxonomy (NCBI): domain Eukaryota; kingdom Fungi; phylum Ascomycota; class Pichiomycetes; order Serinales; family Cephaloascaceae; genus Nothofagozyma; species Nothofagozyma chilensis. Next base: position 55,761 of record JAJMCV010000007.1, read on the forward strand.
TCTAGAAGCTCAGAGGCTGATAATAACGGACACCAAGCATCACAAACTGACAATTGTTGAGTGTTTGGGTCGATGTAAGTTAGATTCATAATACCATTGGCAGGAAAGGTGTAGAATCTAAATAAGGACACACCTTCATTGGGGGTCTGAGAGTTGTAGATTCTGATTTTCGTGGGAACAACGTCAAAGGGTAAAGAAGCCCTCCATTCACCAGCTGAACCCTGTGTCAACACGAACTCCGAGTCGGAACTTGGACATATAATGGAAGAAGGGTCATCTGAGTCCAGATTCGTATTTATTCCAGTGAATGTGGCATGTTTCAAACTGACCAATTGGTCTGTCGTGACGGATAAATTCGTTAGGTTCGTTGAATTCTCGCTGTTGATGATAGTGGTATTGGTGAAATTATGAGTGAGAAGATCTGACAATCCCAAATCATAGAAATTTCCCCCGAAAACAATGGAATAATCATCTGATTCGTCGCCGACTTTTATTATGCTATTGATGATGGAATTGTTGTTGAAACCCTGGAATTTCGTAGATGACAAGCTGGCGGACGAGATATCGTAGACCACCACCCCGTTGGTGTTGTTAAATGTGAGATTTCCGCCAAAATAGATCAATTCGTTGTCTACAAGAACGGTTTTGATTTCGCCGTCGATGTCGCCGTCGGGATCCAATGGTATTATATCTCCCGACGTGGTGTTGAATATTATGGGCGAATTGTGTGGATCATTGTTGAAGGAGGTGAAATCTCCTATTATCAAGACGGAATCATTGGAATAATTGATCATTTGCGTGATCAGGCCGTCCACCACGCCAATCTGCAAAAGATCATCATTTGTGGAATTCTTGATATATACAGAATTTTCAGTCAAAGACGACGTATTTCCTGCTTTTCCCTGGTAATTATAGAACGCTAGCGAATCGAAATCACCGAGAAACCCTACATTATTACCAAAATCGCCAAATTGCAACGACGGGAACGTGATGGGTGTGTATTGGAACACGGATTGGGCCAGAATCGCGGTCGAGGTCCATAATGCCAGTAGAATGGCATTGAGGGTTGTGTATTTCATGGAATCAAGAACTTTTATCTTTTGATGTGATACCGTAAATGAATAGACGAGTGGTGATGTTCACCAAATCAAAGTCTCTAAAAATTGCCTACAATAATTGGGTAATACACACTTTAATTCCCAAGATGGCCACTATTAACGTTGTCCCATTCGCAATTAATTGGTTGTGATAAACTTTTTGTGAACCATCCCACAAGATCTCGCATCTTACCCGTCTGGAATTGTTTACGTTGGCACGTATTGGGCTTGGGGAGTGCGAAATACAAACCACGTGTTTCTACCAAAACGGTACATGAACGATACAATGAATAGATAGAGAAATAGGAGCACAAAGCTGTTGAGGATGGTGAATAAAAGCCAATAAATAAATAATAAATAAAGAAATAGATAAATAAATCAAAATGGGCGCTCTCGTTTCGCTTCCATTGGCCCCCATTGGTTGGGCCGCCTCCTGTTGTGGGGCCGCCACTTGTTCAGCATTCTGCTCCTCAATCGGTGGAACCTTCAAATCCTCCATAATGACAAGACTCACATATGCCATGATTTTTTTGGTCAATTCGCTATTATCGTGGATCGTTCTAAGTCCCTTCATCGTCAACAAGCTCGAAAGACTCTCGTTTGGCTTGATCAATCTCCAATGTAATGGGGACCAATGCACGGCGTTCACCGCAGTCCATCGAATTAACTTTGCCTTGGGAATATGGCATGTGATTTTGGGAATATTACTTCTAAATGTCAAATCCACCGCTAATCCAAGAGCAACGATCCAGAACGGTGTGTGGAAATTGAAGGTCTTCGCGTGGGTTGCGTTCATCTGCTTGACGTTTTTGATTCCCGACAGTTTCTTCATCTTCTGGGGAAACCACATCGCCATCATCTTCTCCACATTATTCATCGGAATCGGGTTGATTCTCTTGGTGGACTTTGCCCATGCCTGGGCCGAGAAGTGTTTGGAGAAGATCGAATACGAGGACTCGGCCTTCTGGAAGAATCTCTTGGTTGGGGGTACTCTCACCATGTACTTGACCTCCATTGTATTGACCATATTGATGTACATTTTTTTCGCTGGAAGCCATTGTTCCATGAATCAGGCCGCAATTACCATCAATCTCGTATTCGCTTTGATCATCTCGGGCATGTCTATTAATCAGACTATCCAAGAATTCAACCCTCAAGCCGGTTTGGCCCAATCGTCCATGGTCTGTGTTTATGGCACCTATTTGATTATGAGTGCGGTTTCAACGGAGCCCGACGATAAGTCTTGTAATCCATTGATCAGATCGAGAGGAACCAGAACCGCCAGTATTGTTCTTGGTGCCTTCTTCACGTTCATCGCCATGGCCTACACCACGACGAGAGCAGCTGCTAACTCTGCGTTTTCCGATTTTGAAGAGACTCCCGAAGAGTCAGGTGTGATTTCTGCGCAGCCTCGTCGTAACGAGATGAGAATTGAGGCCATCAGACAAGCTGTGGACGAGGGGTCTTTGCCTGAGAGTGCGTTGACACAAGCTTATTTGTACGACTCGGATGAGGAGGAGCATGGAGGAGAGATCAGAACGGATGAGGAAAGAAAGGCAACAAAATACAATTATTCGTTGTTTCACATAGTTTTTTTCATGGCCACTCAATGGACAGCTACGTTATTGACCATGAATGTTCAGAGAGACGACTCTGGCGATTTCGTTCCCGTTGGAAGAACATACTTCAATTCGTGGGTGAAAATCGTCAGTAGTTGGGTGTGTTATGCGTTGTATGGATGGTCTTTGGCTGCACCAGTACTCTTTCCGGACAGATTTGGAATCCAGATATAAGAAACAAGCCCTAAGTAATCGGCTAGGAATTACCGGGTGTGCGGAACATGGGTGCGGATAAGCGAAAGGCTCTTCGACTCGCAATGGCATAAATTAATACACATGATGGTTTGTCTGAATCTGAAACAACGTAGATTAGTCGATAACGTCTCGGTAAAGTGTTGTACGTCGATTAGGATGATCACATCAAGTTGTGCGTTTCCACACGGACACGCTACTTGGTTGTCTGGCATAAGCCAATGTGCTTCTCTGCTGATAGATGGAGATTAACAGGGAGATGCTTGAGGCTCTGCCTACATGAAATTATTTGACTAGCGGAGGCATGCACAGGCACAGGGTCGCCAAACAAGTGCGGACTGTCGCATTCTTGGGAGAGCCCAAGCCTTTGCACAGACGATTACCGATCGATATGGATATTAATTAGGGTTCATTTGCCCGTGATAGCGGATCGCAACGATGGCTCTAGCAACATGCGGAGTCTCAATGGTGTGTGACGTCGTTAGTGTTGGCCACCACGGTGGATGTGTCTATGCGTGCTGGTTCGTCTTGTTGGCGCTCGTTTAGTGAGTCCATGGCACTGAGACTAAAACCAACCGAAGACAATCAGAAACAAAAGTCCCCATCGGTGTATAGCTCGCAAGCGATGAGCTCCCCTCGTAGATTTTGTGGAGGAGCTTTAGATGTGTTTCTCTCACAATGGCCGACGGAGGTGTGGATGTGGCTTTTCAGACCTCGGCTGTTGCAGAACAAAGGTCCACCATCAAGAAGCCTTGACCTGCCATATTATCTGGAACAAGGGGTAATATTATAGGTGGGGGACTTGGTGTCATTTGTGCAGTGAAGCATTTTCCGATCTCTCTCATCGTTTCTCTAAATTGCCGTAAACTAAAGCTAAAGGCGGGTTTTGATAATTACGTTTTCTCACCTCTTTATTTATTTCTGAATGATAAGGACATGTAAGTTTTAGTTTCTATTTTCTCGATAGAGCCTCTGTTTGAATGGTCGTATCACCTTCCGTGGTTCAAAATACAGATTGTTGTCTACACGTGAAAGGGACATACATATACAGAAGAATTATTATCTTTTCAGAGCTTTTGCAATGAGTAAATTATTTAGCAACGATACCATACATTAACCCTTACTTGTGCATAAGACTAGAAGGGATGTGGGCTCTGGAGGAAATTGGCTTGGACTATGAGATACGAGTGTTTGACGAATGACAATAAAGGAATAAACAGACCATAGGGAAGTTGAAGAAGCCCCCAATTCAAGTGTTTGTGAGACAACCTCTTTTTTGAGAGATTCAGTGGGGGG
>JAJMCV010000008.1:0-124628 GCA_030573195.1 Nothofagozyma chilensis
TTAAAGAACCTTTAAGTTAGAACTTCGTAGCGATCTAGAATAACATGAGCAACAACGTTAACAACACTATCGAACCACGTGACGATTCCGTCGTCCCCAACCCAGAGCGTAACAGCGATTAGTCGTGCGCTCAACACTCCCCTGACAGATCACTGATAAACTGATAAGCTTCTTCTATGTTTAGATTCCGTACCGAGGCACAAAGTATTTACAGAAACATACCTGAGCCTCCAATAACCGACATACAATTTTTTTAAATCAAATTAGCTTGATATATCAACCAAAGCCACATCGCCCCCAGATCAAGCCCTACCATGTCATCGCCCCAAAATATCAAAATGGTCCCGTCAAGGACAGACTCTCCCATGAATTCGTTTGGTCCCAGCTCTCCCTTCAGAAAGGCTTCCATGAAATTGGCCAATTCGCCCTCCTTGTCGTCCAGTTTCGCCAAGGACTCCCCGCTTGTTGGTTTACGTTCTCCCAGATTGAGCTCATCCTCTCCCAAACGTCCCAGCTCCGAGACCCTTCCCGGGTTGGCCAATCGTAACAATTCACATTCCTCCATAGCATTAGTCGATGATGACGATAATCTCATCAATGACGCCGAACTCTTGAAGACAGTCTCGAAACATCTCAATGAAAACACAACCCTCAAATCCCAAGGTGCCGATATCACGAGAGATTTGTACAAATTGGCCAACGGAGACTCGACCCCTAAAAGATCCAGAAGTCTTTCCTCCTCTGATTTTGAACGCCATAGAAGACTGTCTGTCGCTTCTTCCATCAACGTTCCAGGTGGCTTCAGAAGAGATTTCCTCATCTCCAAGTCGAGACAGGGCTCTGGAACAACCAAAACAGTGACTCCAACCTTCTTGACGAGAAACTTCCTCGAGTTTTTATCTATATATGGTCATTTCGCCGGGGAAGATTTGGAGGATGATGAAGACTTGATTGCATGTAATTACGCCCCAATCGTGAAAGTTGATGAAGAAACACCATTATTGGAACAGGAGCGAGCTCCAAGCAAACCCGAGGGAACTGCCACCCCAGCAAAGGCCTATTTCTTATTAGTGAAGGCATTTGTCGGCACTGGTGTTCTTTTCCTACCAAAGGCATTCCACAATGGTGGACTTGGGTTTTCCGTCATTCTCTTGATCTTTTTTGGCTTATTATCATTCTGGTGTTATTTGATTCTTGTACAATCGAAGATTGCAGCACAAGTCTCGTCATTCGGTGATATTGGATACAAATTATACGGCAATTGGATGAGATATTTGATCTTATTTTCTATTGTTCTTTCTCAGATAGGCTTCTGCGCGGCGTATATTGTATTCACGTCTGAGAACCTTCATGCGTTTCTTATTAACGTGCTAGGATACGATGTGTCAATCACATTCTTCGTCTGTGCTCAATGTTTCATTTTCATTCCCTTATCGATGATTAGGGACATCACAAAATTATCATTATCAGCTTTGTTAGCTAATGTGTTTATCTTGGTTGGATTGATCACAATTTTATTTTACAGTTCTAACGAATTAATTGAATCTGGACCCAAGGAGATCATTTGGTTCAACAAAGAAGACTTCTCATTGTTTATTGGTGTGGCCATATTTGCATTCGAAGGGATTGGATTGATAATCCCAATCCAAGAATCCATGATTGAACCTGAAAAGTTCCCAAAGGTGTTATTCAGTGTTATAATGACCATATCCGCCATCTTCATTGGTGTTGGTGCCATTGGGTATTCTGCCTATGGTGAACATGTCAAGACGGTGATTATATTAAACTTACCACAAGACTCCTTGTTTGTCAATTCCATCCAATTTTTCTATTCATTGGCAATCTTGCTCTCTACTCCTCTACAATTGTACCCGGCCATAAGAATCATGGAGTATAGAATCTTCAAGACTAGGTCGGGAAAGAGCAATTTGAGAACTAAATGGCTTAAGAACCTGTTCAGAGCCGCATTTGTCATAGTTACTGCTTTGGTGGCATATTTTGGGTCGGATAACTTGGACAAGTTTGTCAGTTTCGTCGGCTGTTTTGCCTGTATCCCATTAGTTTACATGTATCCTCCGATGTTGCATTTGAAATGTGTGGCTAAAACTACCTTCATGAAGATCTTCGACTACTTTTTAGTGTTGATTGGTGCTGTTGCTATGTGTTACACAACTTATCAGATCTTATTCACTTGAGGTCAAAAGTTATCGCATTTTATTATCATTTTGCATTTTCAATTCTTTCAGCGAATAATCTACACATTTATTCCCACGCTGATATATATATTAATAAATAAAACAAATGCCTAACCAAAAATATCCTTCAAAAACATTCTCATATTGTGAACCTGTCTCTGTAATTCGACATTACCGTCATTTAATGAGTTGTCAATAGAAACCTTGGTATCACGGTATCCTTGAGCCACGCTCTTATGAAAGTTGACGATTTCTGGATATCTCTCTTCAACCAGATACAATCTATCAGTAGTATTGGCATATGATAATGGCATGAATTGTCTGTAAGCAACGGTACCGAGAAACAAAGGCGTCATGAATCTCACTGGTAAGGATCTCTTATTGACCAACACAGATCCAGTCAATGAAGCTGTCAAGATGTAAATGAGGTTGGGTAACACCGGTTCCACCACCACAGCGTTGAAATGTGCTACAACATTGTTAACTTCGTTGTTCAAAGCGGATTTTTGAGTTTCCAATTCGGCACCATACAACTTTAATTTTTCATGCAAATATAATCTGGACTTGTTTAAATAAGTTTCCAAGTATGGGATGGTTCTGATAGTCATACCTTCTACAAATTGGACATTTTCGGTATTCATCTTCTCCTTATCTTCCAATTCCTTTGGGATTTGGGTTTTTAAACCGGGGGTGGGCAAGGTGACCTCATCATCTTCATAGAATGATTTTCTTTGTGCCATTTTTGTGCCTTTTATTCGATATTGGCTCCACTGTCGATGATGTGAATGTCTTTATTATGGCTTAAACTATGAAAAATTGATTGGTGGTGGCTAATGGCACGAGAACAAATGGCAGAAAAATAGGAAGATAATCACGTGATGAATAAACATTCCTGCTACTGAAACACTTCTACACATTCCTAATTGATCCACAGATCAAATTCAATAATACGACAAAATTTCTAAAGTATCACAAGTCCCCATAACAATCTCAAACCAAATAAATTAACAACGAAAAAAAATAAGATGCAGATCATTTGAACACGCCGTAATAATCGTGGTTGGAATTATGTGCATTGGCATGATTATTCGTGTTATTGTGTAAGTCATCCATCTCGTAATTATTTCTATATGCGGTGTCATTGTCGGCGAAAGGGTTTTCATTGTGAAGTTCCTTTGTTTCCTCGAATTCGCCGTTCCGATCACTGACATACCCGTAACTGACGTTATTTGTAGGAACCGGTTGATAAGCTGGAGTAGCGAAATAAACTGGTTGGGGTTGCATCTGGGGAGGCGGTGGTGGGGCATACATGTTAGGATTATAGCCTTGGTTCTGCTCGATTTCTCTAGACATGTAGTTTCTCGAGTTGACTGGAGCACAACAACACAACAAGGCCTGACATGTCTGAACACCACAGCACACACATCTGATAATCGACAGAACAAGCCACAATATAAGCAATGCGGCAAGACAAATCCCCACTATGGCAATGATCTTGCACGTCTTATTATCCATACAAGTGTCCCATGATTTGAAGGCCTGGGCCGTAGACACCACATTTGATTCGAAATCTCTTTTGGTGAAGTCCAAGATTCTGGAAGGACACAATCCTGAAGTTGCTGGAATCAACATATTAACGATATACTAGTTACAATGGGGAATGAACAATTCTGGCGAACTGCGGCAGAGATACTATTTATATAAACCGGATCTGGTTGGAACACACCCTGACTCCCGGGTGTGCTTCAGGCTGTACTGTACCGCCGTTGACCATTCGCAGGTACTGCCTGGCGAATCGGCTACCTTGATGCATGGTAGCTATATATAGAAACTGACCTTGGCACATTCCTACAGGTTAATCACTCTAATATTATACATTAATAAACATGACCCAAAACACAATTAAACACACCGCCTTCTATTTACCCATAGCCATGAAGTCAAAGATAGACCCCATGTCAACGTAACGACGGCCACAATCACTGAGATATTTCTTCACAACCTCTCTTGAAATCTCAAATAAGTCCCTATTTTGCTCGGATAATGCCTCTATTTGGCCCTGTATGAGTTTTGTGGGTGCAGACTTGTCCAATGGATCGTAGATGGGCTTCAATTGACTCTTCTTCGCCTTGTCAACATCAAATATGGAATCAAAATATAATAATTGGTTATAAAGCGCCTTATCACTGTATCTGTATCTCATTATACCCTTGCAACCGTGCGACTTGCCCGATATACCAATACAACGTTTACCATAAACAGAGATCTGTCTAGTAACAATACCACAGGCCGCATCGTCACAAGCCAACCAACCTGAATAATACAACGATATGTGTGATCTGATAACTCTCTCCAATTGTGAGTTGATCCTCAATGGGCTGAATGTTTCTTGGCATCTAGCACATTGAATACCGTTAAAAGTCATCTTATAGTCATTCGAGGCGGCAACCCCACCAAATGCAAATTTACTGCCACAAGAACAATTTAATTCCAATGGAGCACAATCTCTGAATCTCTCTGAATCGGAAATCGTGGACTCTAATGGTTGAATATCACCGGAACCCGTTCCAAGATTTCTCATTCTCAACTCATATCTCTTGGTGTCAATGGCAAGAGAAGAGGCAATTCTAACCATATCGATCCCTTCAATTCTTTCCACCAATCTCTCAACAGGAGCAAAAATCTGCTTTTCAAGATAATAATCTGCATCTGGTTTCAAGGTGGAGTTCTTGGCCATCACCTCTTGAAAGGCCCTTGCTCTTTCAGCTGGTGAATCACCTTCAGCATCGGTGATCACATAAGTAATAACACTTCCAGCCTTGATGACTTTCCCTTGTTCTCTTAATCTCAATGCAACTTGGACTGGAGGCATCGACTTACCACCACTATAGGCAGATGGATCTTTTGATAATCTGGTGTTGATCTTGAACTTGTCAATTCGGATTTCATTGTTCTTAATCTTCGTTGTCATTTCCTCAAGATACGAGTAAATAGTACTCAATACCACCTCTGGGTCTGTATCAGACAATAATTGTTCCAACACATATGTGGAGATATCTTTGGACACTTGAGAATACTCTCTTCTTCTCATATCAAGACCCTTAACTTCTAAAGTAGCACTTTCTTGGCCATTTGCAAATGTAACGTTCATAGCAGCATACTTCTTCTTAGCGTGCAAGAGTAATCTCTTGAACACATTATCGATATCAATCTCCAATAATCTATATCTCTCATTGACCTTGATCTTGAATTCTTCACCAATTTTGATTGCATCAGGGAAATTATCACACCCGGTATCAATCATAACGGAATCAGTATCACCATAAACGACTCTAAGATCGATAGATTCAGCCAATTGTCTTGTGTCCATCAAAATCTCTCTACCTTTATTGGTAACCAACATGGCCAATGGCTTAGCATAGAATCTGGAGTTGACGTAACCTAAACAACCGTACATAGAGTTAGCTGTCAATTTCAAAGCTTGTTGTTTGATATCATATTGAGCTCTCTCTATTGGTGTTGCCTTTGGATCCTTCAATAACTTCTTCACTTCACGACGTCTGTTCACAAGAGTGGCCAACAATCTTGGTAAAACACCTTGATTTTGATCACCAGCTGGAACCTGAGGTAATTCTTCTTCCCCACCTCGTCTATCAACTGTGGTGAAACAGATATTGAACTCTTGAATAATGGAAGGATACAACGAGTTGAAGTCCATGACCAAGATATAGTTCTTATGTAAACCCTTTTCTGGCTCAAACACCAAACCACCTTGATATTTAGGTTTCTTATTCGACGTGGCTGTCGTGGCATCTTCCTCCTCGGTCTCTATTTTGTTTTGTTGTGCCTTAGCCCATCTATTTTCCTTATCTGGAACAATATAGCTATTTCTGGTGAATTCATGTAACAAAATATATTCGTTTCTACCGGCTCTCGTACCACCCAAGGTATGAGACCAAGCATTACCTGCCAAATTGGTCAATTGCTTAGAAAGAGATAAGATTTGAATTCTGAACGCAATCTCTGCTGAGATTAATACATTGCTTGCATTTTCTTTCAATGCCATAAGTAGCATGTTTGAATCTTCACTGTATCTAGGATTCAAGTAGTTGATTTCCAACGGCGAAATAGTTCTCTTACAAACCACTTCGTACATCTCAGGTAAGTCCCAGGATTGACACTTCGAAGTCAAGGATTGACCCATCTCATTGGCAATATCACACAATAATCTACCAGCAAAGATCTCTCTCAATTGCAAGTTGATGTTACCAAATTGTTTGTTGGTTCTACCGAATCTATCTGGCCATGTCTTTCTATTACGACGGCCAAATGTACTCCAAGTCATAATCTTCAAATCATACATTCTGTGAACAAGGACATCCAAGGAGATATTTTCCAATCTATGACCTATGAAAATATCAGGATCAGCCACTTTGATCAAGGCAGCGACACAGTTTAACAAGGTCTTCTCGTTGGCAAAAGTTCTTAATGCGAACTCCTGTTTCTTAGCAAGTTGAGCCAAACCAGGTGGAAAGTTCACAGATCCAACAGGTCTCACCAAGGTGACCACTTCATGAGGTTTCATGTTCTCATCAATTGGTGCATCCTGTGGTAAATCCCTATAAGTAGCGATGGAGACCGCAGCAACCTCTTGTTTGTTTTCCTTAACATTCATGACAGTTTGGACTTGAATACTGGTCACCGTCAAAGGAGGAGCAGGCATATTTTCACTAACAGTCTTGATGCTAGCAGGAGAATCAACAGACACCTCCACTCTACAATGAGATGTGTTGGAAATGGCGCCGAAATCACCATCTTCGATTTCTAACCAACACGGACCCATGATATTCCTTTGAACCACGAAATTCTCAAATATGTTGGCGCTACTACCAAAGACATGGTGAAATGTTTCTCCCTCCAAATCAGCTGGAAGAGTTACATTCCTGCTCTTTGTGGTTTTATAAGGTAATAACACTTTCAAATATTCTGTTTCCTTTGGGATGTCTGGTAATTCAAAGGCATATTTCATGGTTTGCGGCTTAGCTCTGATATTCTCTAGACCAAACTTGTCCAATAATAAAGGAACTATCTCGGCATGGACATCAATAGCACCTACCTCTTCATCCGTGAGTTCACCATCAACCTTTCTATATTGTCTCGGGAGGAAGAATAATTCCTTGCAAATGCCGTTGATTTGCACCATACCGGAGACCATTTCGCCATTTTTGGACTTGATTTTACCAAATAACAACAAGGAATTGTCAACCTCGGCATAATCGATCCAGAACATCTTGAAGGTGTTCTTAGTACCTTCTTTAATGGAAGTCTCGTCTAATTTTTCAACCCTACTAGGAGATGAGGCCGGTAGCATTCGTTCAGACATTGGTGTGTATACGGGTTTAGTATCCTTGATAGCTGAGAAGTTTGTAGTTCTCAGAATGTTGGCACCAGCCCTTGGTCTTCTAGTGACCACAACTTCATCTTCGGAAGACTCGTCGTCGTCTTCTTCAACAATTTCCGCCTTCACCTTCTCTGTAGGTAAACCCACATCTTTATCAGAATCTGGAGTGAACCGTCTGAAGCTGGAATCATCGTTTTGTTCCTTTTTCACATTTTTTATTGGAGAAGAAGGAGCATCGTAATTGTCGAAACTAACATCCATATCGTTGTTGAAATCGTCGAATTCCTCTTTCTTCTTCTTTTTGACGGGCTTGGAGTTGAAGCTGAATTGATTAGAACTGGAGATAGCGAAGATATTAGCAGATTTCTTGGCCTTTTTTGTATTTTTTGGCTCATCAAACACGTCTTCGAGGATATCATCCACATTGGCCTCGATCTTGGTTCTGGGCTTGTCTGCAATGGTGGTGGTCGAGGACTTGAAGAAGTTGTTGATAGGTGCAGTTTTCACGATCTTTCGCTTTTTCTTATTCACTTCCTTCACCGTCTCTTGCGCATCGTCCTCAGACGAATAATGGTTATTATTACGATTATCCCATTCATCTACACCGGTATCGACATAACCCTCACCATTGTCGTCAACAATGAAATCATCGTTCAATAATTGGTCTCGTTTATGTTTTCTGAAGCTTTCTTCATCAACTTCGTCATATATTTGGTCCACATTATCGTCTTCTTCGTCACTTAACTGGACTAATGACGATTTTGCTGCTCTCGCGGCCCTGAAGGCCTTGAACTTATCCGCTTTGGATCTGGAACTCATTGATAATTAAATCTCCAGTCTATGAGCGAAATGACAGAAATAATCACAATTAGTATCGAGAACGTCACTGATCTGATGTAATAAAACTCAGATGAATTCGCTACGCGTATGGGAGCGTGTCTTTTTCGCGATTATTATTTTTCCGAATTTCCGTATGTGATTAATTACGTGGGCTCCTATCTAACTGGGTTCCACACGCAAATATATTTATTCATGTGACCTAATCGATAAGTTGATAGATATCTGAGAAAGAACAGTCCAATAAACAAATCATCTTCGTAAAGACGAGTACTATAATGTCGTTTGCCAAATTTGATGTGGAGGCCCAGAAATCAATTAATCCGTCTCTCGAGACATCCGAGCTAGATCGGGCCATAACAAGGGCGTCAGATAACTTAAACGACCTTGCCAATATGATCTCTACACTTGATAGAAGCCAGAAACAGGTGGGTACGAAACGCGATTCCTATAAATTACGGTCACAGATCGAGTCCATTATCAAAAAAGTGCTGGAATTGGAGAACTTGCACAAGGAACTCAGCTTCAATGTTGCCGATATCATCAATAACAAGAAATCCAATAATGAGGTCAGTTCCCAACAAACGTTTACGCAAGACAAACTCACCAAGGAATTCAATACGTTGAACAAGAATTACACAAGAATTATAAGAGAATACCAAGATAAGAAACACATGTTCGTATTAGCCAAGCCACAGGAACTGATGGTGGAAGAGTCCCCTGCTGCTTCAATAGACGAGAGAACACCGTTAATGCAACAACAGATACAAGTTGTGGATCAAATAGATGAGACCGAATTGGAGTATCACACAATGTTGACGGAAGAAAGAAACCAAGAAATCGACAAAATTAATAAAGGGGTGCATGAAATCAACTCGATATTCAAGGATTTGGGCCATTTAGTGAACCAACAGGGCGGCCAAATAGACACAGTTGAAGACAATTTAATGACATTATCCACCAATACACAGAAGGCGTCGCAAGAATTGGTCATCGCCGACGATTACCAGAAAAAAAAGAGAAAGTTGACCTGTTGCATATTGATGACGCTATGTGTAGTATTTGGGGTGGTGATATTAGCGATAATATCGTAGAAGCTGATGGATGGCTCAATTTCATTTCTTGCAATAATAAATGGGGATTAGAATGGATTTTTTACGAGATAAATGTCTGGAAAACTGTTAACCGAATGTAATTCATTATATCCTTTAATACCAACCAATAAGCCTGTACCATAACCAATAAAATAATAAAAAGAACGAAAAAAGTAGAGGCCGACTCCTCAATATGAAAAAAAAGGAATCTGATATCTAAGCACTTCTGTATTCCGATTCACTAATGATTGTAGGAGTCGAAAACCCACTGGAAAGATGTGAGTTGAACGAATCATTGGTATTGAATCTACTGAGACTTCCGTCTTCATTATGGAATGATTCCAATTCCACGAAACTCAATTCACTGGCTGTTCTACTAGAAATCCTATGGTCATCTTCCGAAAGTCTATTGAGATCACTGAAAGGATCAGATAACGAGGGCGAGTCCTGGTAAATGCCATCGTCAAACATCTCGGAACTCTGCATCAATTGGCTCTCCTCGAAGATATTGGCGGGTTTCTTCAAATTTCTTCTTCTGGGGAGATTCAAGTCTGAGCCCGATGACAGTCTCTCCGAATAGGGTGCGAGATTCTCAATCTCCACATCGTAAAGCTCGCCGGTACTATAATATTGGGACGATTGTACGGAACCAGAAGCGACGGCAACTCTTCGTTTATTCAAGTTTTCGGCGATGTCATAAGCAACCTCCTCGATGAATTCGAGGATTTCTTCCCTATTTCTGATAATCAAGGCTGAAAGACCGCCAATGGCGGCGGCACCTATGAGAAGAGCTGGGACTGTATGGGTCAGTGGCGATGTCATGAGGGAGACCTCCGATTACTTACGATGTACTGGCATTTCGAGATGAATGTGCTGATATGTTTTGTGAAGACTCGGATAGTTGGGTCGAGAAATGTTTCTGGTCGCCTCCTTGTCATTAGTTGGTGTTGCTGCTGTGACACGGATTTCCGCATTGGTGTTGCAGAGTGCAGCAGCCCTCTATTTAAAAAATCTTAACTATGGCTTCATTATTCATAACTTTCTATACAATCTGTAGAAAAATCTCATATTCTCCAACTTTGTGTGGTAAGTCACCTCCTTGGGGTTGATTCTATACCAGCAACTGTCGCTCTCGTCCACCAACTCCCAATCTCCCTCTGAGCCCGGCTTTCCCACTAAAATGGTATCCACGAGAAATTGGATAGGGAACTTCTTGCTTCCAATCGTTATATGCGAATATGACCCGGCACTTTCTGCAATGAGCAAGTAAGCACCTGGTTTGCAGCTCTTATTAAGACTGCTCAAAAAAGCCACCGATTCCCTTCTTTGCGCGGAAAAAAGCTCGTTGGTGGTGAATAACAACGTAACAAGGTCATAATCACTGTAATCCAATGCTTCTGTCAGAAGAATATCGTCATGGATGAATCTGGTGCTGAAGACATCCGGGTTATAATACCATTTCGACTTCATATATGTGGTCAAATGCGATACAACAGACGCCCAATCGGCTATATCAATCAAATCCACATTGACCGTAGTGGAGGTGCTCCCATTAAGACCCTTTTGTTTGGCAAAAAGCGCTCCTAGGGCCACCAACTCTCCACCAGCTCCCCCTCCAACACACAACGTATTGATATTTTTGGACTCCTCGGCAAAAAGCTCCTTTATTGGAGGTAAGGACCCAAATAAGGATGTATAGGATAACGATCTGGCTGGTGTCCATCTGGAAGCATAAGCAAATCTCTTGTCGTCACAATTGAAAGCAGCAGCATAATCTCTATTGTATAAATCACCTTTAACCACCTGTATTTGCGCTTCCAAGTCTTCGGATGCCAAGATACGTGCAAACGACGCCTTGAATAGGTCTATTACACTATTGGGTTCCAAGGAATGGGGAGATGTAGAGGGAATCAACACATAATTACTTGTTTCGGAGGGATCCAATTCCTCTTCCTCTTCCTTTGCCAACCCGGCTCTACGGATCTTTGTACGTGCGATTCTTCTACTCATCTCTGATTACTTGTGCACATCCACACGCTCATTGCACCCCAAATCACATCTTCATCTATCTCATCGCAGCATATTTGCAACCCTAACTGGCCCACAGTAACACCGGGTAACCTGTTGCATCTGAAAATTTTTAGGTGCAACCACCGTGTGTATAAATACAGCACGAAATCCGAGCACTATGGAAGAACAGAAAGTTTTCCTCAACTAGCAATCTGTGTTATGATAAACTCTCAGTCTAATGCGTTGATTAAACCTTCGCGGTTGTCTTTGCATAACTGTAGTTGTTTTTTGTAGCAGTTCGGCGCTCGTGAAGCAAGTTTCAATTGTCAGTCCATCGCTTCGTTTCATGTATCGTTGTTCTCGCGAATGACAGGCGTTGTGGCTGCTCGAAGTTGGTTATGTTGGCATTGGTCCTCCATTCGTGGGGTTGAGCGATGTTGATGTCTCCGATTAGGTCACAACGTCCATGTATGTGGAACGGGGTGTGGGTTGGCGACGCTCTTTAATGGGTTATTAAACAGAGTTAGCTCCGTCGACAGATTGTAGATTAAGCGGAACGGTATTGAACTCTTTCGGATCGCAACTCTGTTGCGTGAAGGGATGACGTTCTGCCATATGTTTCGTAGCAGCATATTCCTGGACACTGCGAACGGTCATTGACTAAGGGACGCTTGGGTAAAACCATGCTGCAAACATATAATCTTGAACACATTTGTACTTTCTCTCTCATCGCTGTAGAACTCTTATTTAATTTCGTTTTGTTTCGTATTCTGTCGTATCCCACCATCTCCTACCGCCCGTACCATAGGCCCGTCACACGGTTCATACCGACTAACCTAGATCTTCACGTACGACAGAGGCTAATACGGAGCAAGAACCCACACAATTGTACTTCAAGAAAGGTTAAATCGTCACAAGACAACGGGTGTTCATATATTTGAGTTTAGGCAAGCTGGGGTAAAATAAACCGTCAAAAAAATTCGTTGACGGGACCATAGGCGCCATAAACCCACGATGGATCCCCAAGATCGTAGACGTTCGACAACGAAACTGTCGTTTGACATTGGATTCCAGACCAATAATTCCAATATCTCCATTCCACGAGCAACATATACTTCTCGAGGAAGTGTTTCGTCCATCCCGCGACTCCCCAACCGTTCGCTGACCAGTATCAATAATCTCAAATCACTCGATAGTGACTCGACTCCCTCGCCTATAATATCCGCCAGAACGCCCTCTGATGTCCCAGACGGCTTAAATGACATCCCGTATGATTTGGACGACGATGACCGTCATGATGGATTTGTAGAGTTCGATTTGAGTGGACCCGGTGGCACCAGACAGAACACCGTAAGCAAAAGTGCCTCGGTGGTCTCTTTCACTAAAGAACACCATATAATTACAGAAACAAAGAAGCCAGAAGAGTCTAAATTGCATGAGCATTTCCAAGCTGATGAGAATGACGACGATGATAGAGACTCGTTCGATTTCGATTCGGGAGATTGGAAGGATATGGCTGCGGTGACAGAAACGGATTATTACAACGATCGTGGAGATTTGGAGTTTGGTCTAGAGAATAGTGAAGATGACAATGGTAAAAACAAGTCTTCTTCCCTTAATGGTGGTCCCAAAGGTTATACCAGAATCAATGCCGAGGCTGAAGCCGCTAAATACTCCAAATTAGATGCGAAGACAGAATTCTTGTTCCGGGACGAAAAAGAGAATTCGGTAGCATATCATGATAAAGATAAACAGGATGCTATAGCGGAAGAAGATTCTGATTTTGATGATGAATACAATTATCATTCCGACACTGAGAACATCAACCCCACCAAGAAACTTCAAGCCATGAAGTCCATGTTGAAAGAATCCCAGAAATTCGCATATGTTGGTATAACGAAATTAATCACGGTGGATATGGCAACCGACTTGGCCAAGGTCAAGTTGTCCACCTCTAACAAAATAGCGAAACAATTGAGTAGTAGTCAGAAGAACTTTAGTAATTGGACCTTGTATGTCATGTCAAAGTTATATGATCATATGGATTTGTCAGAAGAAGAGAAACTGATGATCGAGAAGTTGAGCATTCATGGGATCAATGTGACTGATTTGTCAAAAAGTTTAAATAAGACCGAAACGGTGGATAATCCAATGTACGATAAAGAGGCCGCCGAGAAAAAAATATCCGAGTCTGAGAATACAGATGGTGTTGGGTCCCAAGAAGAGGAAATGAAAGAAGTTGAGACTGAGGATAACTCAAAGAAGGTTCTACGTCCCGAAGATATAGAGACACAATCCCAGATTACTATTGACTTGAAATGGACTGTTATATGTGATTTATTCCTTATCCTCTTGAGTGATGGTTATTATGATGCCAGATCAAGATCTTTGCTAGTGGCATTTGCAAAATACCTCAATATAGACGAAGTTGAGATCTTCCTATTCGAGAGAAGAATCACAGATAATTTGGAAATAGATACCCAAAGCAAATCGATAGAAAACAAAGATGAGAATTACGACAATGCTGAATTTATAGCTAGAAGAGCGAAGAAAGATAAACGACGTAAATTGGCATATATTGGTTTGGCCACTTTAGGTGGTGGTTTGGTCATTGGTCTCAGTGCAGGTTTATTGGCACCGGTGATTGGTGCTGGTATTGCTGCTGGATTAACGACAGTTGGTATAACCGGTACTGCTGGGTTTTTGGCTGGTGTTGGTGGGACTGCTATAGTCACCACTACTGGTGTTGTTGCTGGTGCGAGAATTGGGTCCAGAGGTATGGCAAAGAGAGTCGGGTCTGTCAAGACTTTCGAATTTAGACCATTGCATAATAACAAGAGAACTAATCTAATCATAACGGTTTCTGGTTGGATCAATGGTAAGGCGGATGATATCAGATTACCGTTCTCTACTGTGGATCCAGTCATGGGAGATTTGTTTTCTCTTTTATGGGAACCTGATATGTTATTGTCGATGGGTCAAACCATCAACATCTTAGCTACTGAGGCATTGACCCTGTCAATTCAACAAATCTTAGGGGCTACAGTCTTGACTGCCCTTATGGCATCAATCCAATTACCAATGGCTTTGTCGAAATTGGGCTATCTCCTAGATAACCCATGGAACGTTTCTTTGGATCGTGCTTGGTCTGCAGGTAAGATCTTAGCTGACTCATTAATCTCTGGTACTATGGGTGTCAGACCAATTACATTGGTTGGTTTCTCTTTGGGAGCAAGATTGATCTATTCTTGTTTGATCGAATTAGCCAATCGTGGAGCCTTTGGCTTGATTGAGAATGTGATTATCTTTGGAACTCCAATCACCGTCAAGAACGATCAATTGGCATTGGCTAGAACTGTTGTCAGTGGGAGATTTGTCAATGGATATTCCAAGAAGGATTGGGTTCTTGGCTATCTTTTCAGAGCCACAGCCGGTGGTTTATCTACTGTAGCAGGCTTAACCGAGCTTGAGAAGATCCATGGAATCGAGAATTTCGATTGTACAGATTACGTTACTGGCCATATGGAATACAGAAAAGCCATGCCACAACTATTAGCCAAATTGGACTGGGAAGTTTTGAGTGAAGAATTCGTTGAAATTGACGAACCTGATCCTGAACAGTCAGAGAGAACTAGAAAGTTGGTACATGAATTCGATGAGGCCAGACAAAAAATGAACCAAGAGCAACTTAATAGGACAAAAAGCAATAGAAAGTCTTGGAAAAATTGGTTCAAACCCAAGAAGAAGGAATGGTGGGAGATCTACGAGGAAGGATCGAAGCAGACTGAACTTCATAAACAGGAGTCTGAGCAGAAACCGTCTGAGGATAAGCCATCTGGTACAGAAGAATACAAGGAAGAGGAATACGAAGTTGATGATGAAGAAACTCGGGCTATTTTTGACGTTAATGCATTATTAGAGGAAGTCCAGGGCATAGAAAAACTCACTGCAGATTCAAACAATCTAGAAAAAATGAGAAATGTCAAAGAAACTCCTATAAGCCCGCAATTGCATATGAATGAAGATGATGAATTAAGTACGTCAATGATGGAGAACCAAGAAGGAGATGAAACATCAGCCGAGCCTCGGGATACGAAGGAAGTGACAGATATAGGTGAAGATGAGGGATATGATTTGGGGTTCAGAAATGAAATAGAGAAGGACCAGGATGTTGAGAGAAACCCCAATAATTCGAAAGAGGAGATACATATGTCGTTTGGGGATGAACCAATCACCATGAGCTTTGGAAACGAATTCGACCACTCACAACCCGTCGAGATGGAATTTGAAGATGTGAGTGAAAAGTTAACGAATGACATTGAAATGAGTTTTCCTAGCGAAATGGAAACCCCCATTCAAATGTCTTTCGGTGACGATTTAGACGCACCCATTCAAATGTCCTTTGGAGAGGATGTAGTCGACAGTAGCAAGACGGACCAAAATTCCCCCGTCATATCGTCTATGGGCCAATTAACCAAACCCCTGTCATTCTACAGTTGATATGTCATAAATATACTTTATAGGTATTGTACGTAGTGCTTCTCTAATGTACGCTGCCCTGCGTAATTCTCGGTATCGAAATCCTGGATGAGTCGTCCACGTAGAACAACGGTGAAAATTTAAGCTTAGTACGAAGCCGATGAAGTTTAAACGACAGCTTGATCAACAAAACAGCCAAAATGCCTACCGTTGCCGTCGACAAAGCCGATCTTTACGAATTACTCGGTAAAGAGTACACCACCGAAGACTTCGATGAATTATGTTTCGAGTTCGGTATCGAGTTGGATGAGGATACCACCGATGAGTGTCAACCTGGTGAAAGACCTCAATTGAAGATCGAAATTCCTGCCAACAGATACGACATGTTGTGTATTGAGGGTATCGCGCAAGCCTTGAACGAATTCTTGGGTAACACTCCATCTCCAGCCTTCAAGTTGTCTCCAGCCGTGCCAGAGATCACCTTGACCATCACCCCAAACGCTGAAAAGATCCGTCCATATGCCGCTGGTGCCATCTTGAGAGGGATCAAATTCGACGAGAGAACATATGAGTCCTTCATCGGCTTACAAGACAAATTGCACGTCAACTTGTGTCGTAACAGAACCTTGGTTGCCATCGGTACCCACGATTTAGACACTTTGACCCCTCCATTCATCTACGACGCCTTACCACCAAAGGAAGTCAAATTCGCCCCATTGAACCAAACCAAGGTCATGGACGGTGAACAATTAATGGAATTCTACGACAAAGACAAGAACTTAGGTAAATACCTACACATCATCAGAGACGCTGAAGCCTATCCTGTCTTCTTGGACTCCAAGGACGTTGTGTGTTCCATGCCACCAATCATCAACTCAAACCATTCTAAGATCACCTTAAATACCAAGAACGTTTTCATTGATGTCAGTGCCACCGACAAGACCAAATTAGAAATCGTGGTCAACCAAGTGGTTGCCATGTTCTCTAAATACTGTACCGAGGCCTTCTCTATTGAGCCAATCCAGGTCATCAGTGAACACAACGGCCAATCCAGAATCACCCCAGTCATAAAACCAAGAATAATGGATGCTGAAATTCCATACATCAACTCCTGTTTAGGTTTAGAGTTGTCTGCTGAAGAGATCTGTGCCTTATTGAAGAAGATGTCCTTAGATGCTAAACCAAAGCCTGGCCATGCCGATTTGCTCGAGGTTGCCATCCCAATGACCAGACCAGATATTTTACATCAATGTGATATCATGGAAGATGCTGCTATAGCATACGGTTACAACAACCTTACCAGAACCAAGGCTGCCTCTTCTTCGTTAGTCGCTGCTCCTTTACAAGTCAACAAGATTGCTGATATCTTGAGATTGGCTTCTTCACAATCCGGCTACTTGGAAGTCATGCCATTGACTTTAAGTTCCCACGACGAAAACTTCAAATTCTTAAGAGTTGTTGACGATAACACCAAGGCTGTTAAGTTAGAGAACCCAAAGACCGTCGAATACCAAGTTGTCAGAACAACCTTATTACCGGGTATCTTGAAGACCATCAAGGAAAACAGAAAGCATTCGTTACCTATCAAGGTTTTCGAAAGTGGTGATATCGTTCTTAAGAACCCAGAATTGGAAAGAGGTGCCTTCAACCAAAGACATTGGGCTGCTATCTATGCCGGTAAGAGCTCTGGTTTCGAATTTGTCCAAGGTTTATTGGGTAAGATCATGCAAACTATGAGAACTCCATGGTTGGAAAACCCAAAGAGTGGTGAAAGAGGTTATTGGATCGAGGAAGATGCCTCCAATCCAACCTTTTTCCCAGGTAGAGGTGCTAATGTTTATTTCAGAGGCAAGCAAGATGGCGAGGCCCAGGTTATTGGTGCCATTGGTGTTTTACATCCCGAGGTTTTGAACAGCTTCGAAATCCCATATGCTGCTTCTTCTGTTGAAATCAACGCCGAGGTCTTTTTGTAATTGACTAAATAGATGTTATATAGAAGAGGTGTAGATTTATTTTCTAGTGATTGGAATTGGTTTAAAGAATTAAAAGTAGAAAATTAAAAAAAAATAAAACATGCTTCTCCCATAAACACCAGATAAGTACAATAATAAATAAAACAATAAGTACAATAATAAATACAATAATAAATACAATAATAAATACAATGATAAATTACAAATACAACTCATCTCGTATACTAGTCGAGTAGTTCCACTGCGTGTTGCTGTGCAGAAACTCGGCCCGAATGATCAGAGACTATGAACGTAACCCAAACAAAAAAAGACCCATTCCATGAAATATCATCTCTTCAGCCCGAAATCTCTATCTCCCCCTTTTTTCCATAAAATCCTCTATAAACTCCAATCTAGACACCTTTGCCTCTTTCCTCTCACCCCCATTTTCCGCTTATATAAGCCTTCTCTCCCGAACAAACTAAACTTAGAATTCCAGCTTATTGCAAACTATCGAAGAGGCTCGATCACAGCCAAAGAACGATCGTATCCATTAATCTATTTGGTTTATTTTTATTGGAATAGACAGATTCAAGTAATATAAACGTTTGCACGAAATATCATATATATATAAGACAATATGGCCACAAGAGCTCCATCCAGATCATATGACATGATCATGAAGTTACTATTAGTCGGAGATTCCGGTGTTGGTAAATCGTGTTTGTTGTTGAGATTCGTCGAGGACAAGTTCAACCCCTCCTTCATCACCACTATCGGTATTGATTTCAAGATCAGAACCATCGATGTCAACGGTAAGAAGATCAAGTTGCAAGTTTGGGACACTGCGGGCCAGGAAAGATTCAGAACCATCACTACTGCTTATTATAGAGGTGCCATGGGTATAGTATTGATCTACGACGTGACCGACTCGAGAACGTTCGAAAACGTCGACAATTGGTTCCAGACCGTCAACCAACACGCCAACGAAGACGCGCAAATCTTCTTGGTTGGTAACAAGTGCGATGACTTGGAAAGTAGACAAATCTCCAAGGAACAAGGTGAAGACATGGCCCATAAGTTGGGAATTCCCTTCTTGGAAGCCAGTGCTAAGACCAACGAGAACGTCGACGAAGTGTTCTACAACTTGGCCAAATTGATCCAAGACAAGAATGTGGATGCTTCGGACGCCCCTGCCTCCAGCGGAATTGACGTGTCTAATAATGGGTCTGCTTTGCCAAGCAAATGTTGTTGAATTGCCGGTTTTTTGTGGTTGTTGAATATATCCCCTTATGCTTTGCCGAAAACAGGTTTACAACGTTTGATTTGGTTCGTTGGTAGTTTATTTCTTTAGTTTATTGATTCATATGGTGCAAGTATATCTGTATGTTGTTTATAATTGATCCTGGATGATATGAAACGTAGTTACTGAAATTTCTACAAATCTACAAATCTCATTCTAAACCATACATTAAACCATAAAACGAAACTTCCTAATAAATAAATACATTCTATGCTGATTTAAATCTTCTTACCGAAGTACACCCATTGGTCTTCCAAAGGCTTTTCTTCTAATTCTTCCCAACTAAAATGTTAATAAATATTCACAGAATTTCTTCAAAATTACTTACCATTTCTCCTCGGCCAAGTCTTTGATCAAATTGATTTCCTCATAAGCTTGTATGATGACTTCTTCGATTAATCCAGAACCGATCTTGTTCTCAATGGCTTCGACAACTTCGGTCTCTTCGACGATTCTCAATCTGTTCTTGGTCAAATTTTCAACCGATTGTCTGTAAATGGAGCTTTCTGGGAATTTCTCCTTCAAGTCTTCTAATGTCTTTTGGTATAATGCAATTAAGGTTGGTCTTGGGTTTGGATGAGCGTAGATACCTGTAAGACCGGTCTTTTCACCAGTTGCGGATCTGATTAATATCTTGGAGGTGTTTCTCAAATATGGAGTGAATCTCATCTTATTTTTCTATTTATCAATGTGTGGTGATTCTATCCTTCTCCAGGTCAATCACTTTAATTGTTTGTTGTAATGGTGTTTTCTGACAATTTGGTTGGCTGAAAAATTATCGACTGCTTATGTCATCAAATACAACGCAGCGTGTGGAGACTCTGGAGAGAGCCGGGTGCACCCTTGGCGGTAGGAACCAATTTCTGGGAATATTTTGGAATTGAGGTTGTGGGGTTATATTGGTCATTACATGTTAGTATATTTTGGCTCTTATGGTAGATTGTGGTTGTTTGCGTGAATTGTGTAGAGGAATAAATGTCACGTGATCAAATAGTATACGGATGAATGAATGATATCAATTATTCATCAATATATTAATTAATACAATTATTTAGTACAATTTTAGTTAATTTGGGAGATAATTACCTGGAAATGATCTTTATATGTCTGCATCTTCAGAAGTTGAACACATTGAGATTTGTCTTCTCTACGTCCCATACCGAGGTTCATTATGAATTGTCAAAAACTCATTCAATTCAATATAGATGTAGATATCAACACGGAAAGGCATCCTCAAAATTCCAACTAGGACTGCTCTTCAGAGGCCCTTCCCATTGCCCCTCCACTCATTATCCTCTCGCTTCGTCTATGGTCTCCGTCTATCACTACTCAACCCTACAAATGATAAATATGTGCTATAATTTCAATTAACAAATCAGCAAATAAAGAACTAGTAGCATTGAAAAGAGGGAAAACGCACAGCCAAAAGACGTTCTAGAAGTCTCCGCCGCCCATGTCACCACCTCCCATATCGCCTCCCATATCACCATTATCTCCACCGTAATCATTGTAGACGTAGGTATCGTTGTTGTCGGACAACGCTTCACCCAATAACATACCACCAAGTAAACCACCACCACCGGCTAACATGGCGGTCCCCATACCACCCATACCGCCACTTCTACGAGGTGGTTGTTGTTGTTGTTGGGCATACATAGGTTGTTGCGGGTACATTTGCTGAGGAGGATAACCACCATAGCCACCTTGAGGATACATTTGTTGTTGAGGAGGATAGCCGCCGTAGCCACCTTGGGGTTGGTATTGTTGTTGTTGTTGGGGATAACCACCATAGCCTCTTTGGGGCTGTTGTTGTTGTTGGTGCTGTTGCGGTTGTTGTTGGTAACTTTGGGTCTTTGGAGCAGATGGAGGAGAACTGTATGTGGGAAGCTTTTCAGAAGCTCCGAAGGTGGTTCCTAATGGCTTCTCCCATTGTGATTGCTTGGTAGATAAGTCCACATAGAACCAGGTGTTGTATTTATCATCGAACTTGGCCAACCAGCCCTCGGGGACGTTGGGTGGGTGATTTGGGTCGTTTTCAGACATAATCGATTAATAGCGGTGTGGGCGAATATTGGTGGTGTGTAGTTTATGTCGAGTAGCGAGGAAATCTTGCGTGGGTAGAAGGGAGCAGCCAAGCACTGGATGAGGGTGAGGTGTGCGGTCGGTCACCACAGCCGTAACGGGAAGAGTCGACTCCGTATATTGTACTATGAGATTTACGGGAAGCTGGGAAATCACGCAAAGGGGGGCATCACGGGCGATTTGCTACGATTATCTCTACATGAGCTACAATTTGGGATATGTGTTGGCAAATGGTTGTGGGTGTTTTGGGGGTTGACTGGATAGGGGTGGTCGTAGACGACTTTGGGCCAATTCGATAGTCATGGCATCATCTAATCTCTACATAAGCCTTTGAAAAAGAATAAGTGGCTCAATTCGCTCATTGACTTGTAATTCGATGTTGCGACCTGTTTAAGCCCCTTTTGGAGATCTCTGTTGAACAATAGAAGCACCAACACGAATCGATGGATGATTGCGAAATAAATCGCAATATGTACATTACGTCGGTTTATATTCTCTTGGTACATCTGTAGTAAACCACTTTACACTGTCGATCTCGCCACTGCTCACAATTGGTGTGGTTCCAGACCACATCGACTAGACGCTATCGCAACATCACATTTGCCATAAGACATCCACGCATGTAATTTATCTTAGTCCGAAACTAATGCAATTGCGGTTGATTTATCAGAGAATGGTCCCTGCGTGAATCCATCATCGCCATGAATGTACTTCCGATGACCCATTATAATCATAATGGGGGCTATCACCACCATGATCCACTTCCCTTGAAAGTGACATTACAGAGCTGTTTGCCCACAGGACTCCATCTCCAGATCCTCAATCATGTTTCACAATACGATCTCTGCAACGTCAGTCTATTGAACCATTATTGGTACGAACTAGCAACCGTCAAGTTGTATTACCACATTCTCATCTTGGCCAACTCGCGAATACCGAAGTTCCATTACACATCGAAACACGATTATATTAGCAAGGCCCATCGGAATTTCGCCTCTGGAACTATAATCATGGAAACGGAAAGAATTGACAAATTGGTGGAGACTCTCAAAAACAATCCCAGATTGATCCACATGGTGCGAATGTTTGGCTTGCATCATTGGATTGACACTGAATTTGAGATTGACAGAGTGAAGTTCGAATTGTTCGAATTAATTAGCTCCTCTTGTAATCTCAAGACGTTTGGCGGCATGTTCAAGTTCGATGATAATGATTTCGTCAAGTTCTTTGCCAAGACCTCCATTCGAGAGAGATTGACGACGTTATACATTACAGATTTGAATCAATTATTCGTGCCAAACTTCCCCAAAAATCTCACAAATCTTAATATGGAACTAAATAATCTAGATAATCTATCGATGGAGTTGGATCTAGCGTCGCCAATCTGGTCATTTTTCTACCAGATCAAGGAATTGAATATCAATACCAAGTACGATTTAGGCTTTTTGATTCTAAAGAATATGAAACTCAACCCAATTTTGGGGAAATTAAAGCTAAAATCGCTTTCCTTGGTACATTTGCATTCCACAAAACTCCTACTTGACATAAGAATGCTCACACCTGTGCCCCAGGTGTTGCTTGACATCCGAGATGATCATTTTCTAAACGAATTATCGTTTAAACTATTAGATAGCGTAGTGGATGTCAAAAGTCTTATCAATTTCAATTTGAAGGTGGATTGTCATGTGGACCATTTCCATCAATTTGGAGATGATTCTACCTGTTTCAAGATGTTCTTCAAGGACTTGAATGAAACGTACCAAACAACTCTTCCAATGAATTGTTTAATCTTGGAAACCTTCGAGAATAATTTTATGTTGGGTCCAAGAACATTTGTGTCGAATTATTTGGATCCTATATTAAATTTCATCATCAAATGTGATTCCTTATATTCATTAACCTTAAACTTTGACAATCCTGGATTGCAATTCTATGAGGAAGTGTATAGTGATGACATTTTGAAGGTCATTAATGAAGCCATTTTCCATTTCTTGAAGATCTTAAAGTATCCTTTGAAGAATTTGAAGAATTTGGTCCTTCCCGAATTTGTCTTGAGTTTCATTTATTTCAGCAGGAACACATTTCTTCATGGGTTTCTCAAGAATTGCGAATGTGACGGATGTATCAAGACTTTGGCCAATCTAAAGAAAAACTTCATAGATGCTTCAAAAGCTGCTGAAATCCAAGATCAACAATTAATTGATTTATTTGCGAACATTTTGTTGATGCTTCAATTCAAAAGGGAATTGTATAAACCAACTAGATTTTCTACTGAGTTCAATAAGTTCCCCATTTTCACTGATTGCAGAGACACATTACATGGCTTCTATCATGAAAATAAACTTGCCACCTTGTTAAACTCGGATCTTGTCAATGATGGGGCAGAAAATTCGGCAAATGTAGGGAATGATTTTGGTGGAGATGCTTTTCAGATGTTTGATCGATTAGATATCCAAGATGAAGGATATCATGGGGTAGGGGTGAATCCCGTCATAGAACGGGAGGCAATAGATAATATAAATGGAGATGGTGGTGATGGCCATTTGGATGATATATTGGAAGACAGACTACGAGAAGAAGATGCCAGAAATGGACATATTCCAGCTACAGATTTTGATCTTGAGAGAGATTATGAAAGGGTGCTAGATCAGCAGATTGAGGTGATAGATAGACTCTTGCAAGAGCGTGAGTCTCAACAAGGAGAGAAAAACAAGAAGTTTAATTGCGAATGTGAGATCGGAAAACAGGATATATATGTGGCCACATTGGTGTCGCATCAAATAAGACCGTATTTATTGAAGTTTCTCGATATTTTCCCGAAGGTGGAATACATTCTGTTGAGCGGGATCTATTTCGAGATTCTTCCCATAGATTACACGATGTTGAGCGATCGGGATCGAATCCGATGTCTCTACGATGATTTAGAATATCCTGAGGATTATGTTTAACCTTTAGATTCTGCTATATATATGAAATTCGGGCCATAGACCATACACCGGGAATTGCAACTATGTAGAGACAGGTGTGGCTGTACGCACCACGCGACTGAAAACAAGGTTTTGTCGAAATAACAGCTACATCACTACACACCCATTACTACGAAGCAAATTGGCCCCGCATCAGTCTCCTGTTAACTCTCTTCCCCAGTTCTCCTCCTGTCTCCTCTCATACAATCGCTTAGCTAAGTGTAACCCCTTTGGGAGATCGTCTACGAAGGGTGCCCGTGGAATATTGGCAGAGGTAAAAACCACCACAAACAAAAATTGCAGTGGCAGCTATTGTCTCCAGCAACGACACAGTGAAGGGAGGCTAGTGTTTAAGAATCGGTATAATTTTTGTAGTGCGTGATTTGTTAGAGATATAGAACTAGAGAGCTAATATTCGTCGGTCTTTGCCCTGTCGAGATCTCAACTTGCTATTATTTCACCCGACATCCACCAACAAGATCCTGTGAGCCGGAAAATTGTTTTTTTAGGACAAAACTTTATTGATTCCATATATCGCATCCAAAATCATGTCGGACAAGAAACCTGCCTTGTATCCGCTTCAAAAGGTGGCGCCCTCGTTCGGGTTCGCCTTAAAGGAACCCAACTCGAAGCTCTCCGAGTATTGTTTGAACACGAAATATTCGAAGCTATCGTTGCTATCGAATGATATTCCCAACGTCAAGAGCGAGAGATATGTGTTTACTCCCATCAACGATGACTCGGCGCTCCAGTCGCTAGAATCAGCTCTCTCGACAAATGCGACAGATGGGTTGGTGAGAAAGAGAAGCATCGACGACAATAAGAGTGTGAACGAATTAAACATGCCTCCATCAACACCACTCACGGCAGCAACTTTATTGGAGAACTTGAATCCGTCTCCTGACATGATACATCCTCCAAAGAGAAGATTGACAAATAACACATCACCCGCCAGAGCAAATCTATTGATACATACTCCAACTAACGAAGTGTCGGACAAAATGATCGAGGACTCCATGATGGACCAGCCATCGTCTGCTACTGGGCCTAATACTAGCGATGGACTCAGTGCCATGTCGGACGAACAGCATCAACAACTCCCACTACCCTCGCCTAGTGCTTCACCAGTGCAAACGGGAATAGCTACCTTAGAAGTGGAGCCATTGGAAAACCAGATCATCAGAATGCCCACAAATTCCTTGGGGTTGATAGACATGATGGAAAACTTGTCCTCGTTGTTGTCGCCAAATAACCGTAACCATTTATTATTCAAATTACTCCAACAAACAGATAGATCCACTTTAAGTTCGGTGGTGCAACTCATAAATCAAAATCTAAAGAGAGATGTCATTTCTGACCTCCCATTGGAGGTGTCGAATACCATCTTGAGACAATTAGACTATGCCTCTCTATGT
This sequence comes from Nothofagozyma chilensis, assembly GCA_030573195.1. Classification (NCBI taxonomy): domain Eukaryota; kingdom Fungi; phylum Ascomycota; class Pichiomycetes; order Serinales; family Cephaloascaceae; genus Nothofagozyma; species Nothofagozyma chilensis. Next base: position 25,735 of record JAJMCV010000008.1, read on the forward strand.
AATGTCTCGAAGGTTTCCAAAAGCTGGTATGAGCTCAGCGAAAGGTCGCATAGTCTATGGAAAAACATGATCTTTAATGATAAATTTATCAAAAACCAGATAGAATTAGATAAAGAATTAAGAGACAGTGTCCATTTACTGGAAAATTGGGGTGGTGAGACAGTAGATCAGGGAGACTCAAACGACTATAAGTTGATTTACAAGAAGAGGAGAATCATCCATGAAAGGTGGATGGATCCTAACTTTGAACCAAAAAGATGCAGTGTTCCTGGGCATGGTCAGAACGTTGTCACTTGCTTGCAATATGACGATGATAAGATCATCACTGGTGCAGACGATAAGTTGATCAATGTATATGACACCAATTCTGGTAGATTGATCGACTGTTTGAGAGGGCATGAGGGTGGTGTCTGGGCTTTGAAGTATACCGGTAATACTTTAGTTAGTGGCTCTACTGATAGAACTGTCAGAATATGGAATATCAAGCAAGGAAGATGTACTCATATCTTCAGGGGTCACACTTCAACGATCAGATGTTTGGATATCATACATCCGGTCCAGATTGGTGTGAATGATAAGGGTGAGCCTATTATATTCCCAGATGAACCATTACTTGTTACAGGTTCGAGAGATAACAGTCTACATATTTGGAAATTACCATTAGCAGACCCTGATGATACTACAATAACCGAACCTATTGACAAACCGGAACTCGAGAATCCTTACTTTTTGAAGGCTCTAAGGGGTCACACATCCTCGGTCAGAGCCATTGCTGCCCATGGGAACATAATTGTATCAGGATCGTATGACATGACTGTCAGAGTTTGGGATTTGACAGATAATGGTGCATGTAAGTTTGTTTTACGAGGTCATTTGAATAAAATATACTCTACCGTGTTGGATATCAAGCGGTTCAGATGTATCTCTGGATCAATGGACTCTACGATCAAAATATGGGATTTGACAAATGGTCAATGTCTATATAATCTAGACGGACATGCTTCGTTGGTGGGCCTTTTAGATTTGAATGATGATTCTTTAGTGAGTGCAGCAGCGGATGCCACATTGAGAATATGGGACCCACAAACTGGACAACCAAGATTTAAATTGAAAGGTCATATTGGCGCCATTACGTGTTTCCAACACGATGACTACAAGGTTATCAGTGGAAGTGAGAGAATGCTCAAGTTATGGGACATCAAGACGGGAAGGTTTGTTAGAGACTTATTGTCTGATGTGACGGGGGGGATTTGGCAAGTAAAATTTGATTATAGAAGATGTGTTGCTGCCGTTCAAAGAAAGGTAGATGGAGATAGAGATGAGACCTTCATCGAGATATTAGACTTTGGGTTGTCTGACAAGGAAGCGCAACAACTTTCTAAGGATAGATCTAGTTCAAGAGAGTACTCTTCCCGAACTAGTTCTGTTGTCCAAAATGATTTCATGGATTATTCCACCTAGAAGGTGTGGGACAGGGTCTCTATCTTTTGTCCAGGAAAGGCAATTAGTCTATGTGTTTATTGAGATTTGAATGTTTTTACGGTTTTTCATGATTTAACTTCGATTGGGAGGGTTCTAACTAATGTTCAATTGCTTGTTGGTAATATTACGTTATTAATAGGCATATAGGTGTAGAAAGCTCGGTATATGCACACCCAGATGTGGGACAAGATTTTTTGCAGCTTCTTCTGACAGCACAAGATGGAGACATATCTCTGTTAAGTAGTAGGAGAAGAATGAAATTTGTAGCATTGATATCGGGAGGGAAGGATTCTTGCTATAACATATTGCATTGTCTAAAACAGGGACATGAGTTGGTAGCTTTGGCGAACTTGTATCCATCTACTGCCAAAGATGAGATTGATTCGTTTATGTTTCAAACTGTAGGCCACGATATCATAGACTATTACGAAGAATGTATAGGGAAACCGTTGTATAGACAGCCCATTTTAGGAGGGTCTAAGAACCAGAAATTGGAATATATCCAGACAAAGGACGATGAGATCGAGGACTTATTCCTCTTGTTAAGTAAGGTGAAGGCCGAACATCCAGATTTGGAGGCAGTATCGGTGGGGGCTATTCTCTCGTCGTACCAAAGAACAAGAGTAGAAGATGTTTGTTCGAGATTGGGCTTGATCAGCTTGGCATATCTTTGGCAAAGGGACCAGGATGAACTAATGAGAGAGATGTGTCAAAGTGGATTGGATGCCAGAATCATCAAGGTTGCAGCCATTGGCTTGAGTGAAAAGCATTTGGGTATGAGTATAACTGAGTTGTATCCAACGTTAGTGAAGCTAAATAGACTATACGAGGTTCATATCTGTGGAGAAGGTGGTGAATTTGAAACCATGGTGTTGGATGCTCCCTTCTTCAAGAAGAAAATGGAAATTGTTGATAGAGAGGTGATCAACCATTCAAATGACGATGTTTGTTACTTGAGATTGAAGGTTCAGGTTACAGAGAAGGAGGATATTGAATCCGAGGATCTTGTCGTTCCCCCATTGCTCAATAATAAGTTTGAAGAGATTTACGATAATGTTGAAGAGATACCATTGAAGGACGAACCAAGCTTTACGGTTGAAGACTATGATTACCCTATTTCCTCTAAATCGATAAAGTTGGGTAATAAAATCTTCATCTCAAATATTCACTCGAACGAATCTTCCCTCGAATCACAAGTGAAGGGTGTGTTCAGCAAATTGGCGGAACAGTTGAACTCATATGGAACCACATACCAAAACATCCAATCCTCACTTCTATTGGTTGCAGATATGACTGATTTCGTGGCGATAAACTCTATTTATTGCTCCTATTTTACAGAACCATTGCCTCCCTCCAGAATCTGTGTTTCTACTAAGCTCGCCACTGGTTTGCGATTGCAGCTCTCGGTGGTTATCAACACACAATTAGACAAGAAAAGGGGATTACATGTTCAAGGGAGAAGTTACTGGGCTCCTTGTAATATCGGTCCTTATTCTCAATCGATCGTGGATGACGACAACATTGGCTCCTTGGCTGGCCAAATTCCTTTGATCCCTAGTTCCATGGCATTAAATGACACATCCAAGCTTAGAGAATCTACAGTTTTATCATTACAACATTTAGATAATGTTAAGAATGTTACTGGGTGTGACAAAAATCTTTCTATTGTCGCATATACTACTTCATCATCATATTTGAGTTACATTCAAGAAACTTGGGCTCAATATGAAGAGGAAAGACCGGAAATGTTGATCATTGTGATGGTGACCACTCTACCAAGAAATGCGCATGTTGAATGGGGTGGAATTTCGTATAAAGAATATAGAGACATGTATTATGATAGCGATGAAGAGGATGAGATCAGTGCCGAATTGAAAGACCTCCAATTGAACAAGTCGATAATAAAGGTGAATAATCATTATATCGGCACATGTTTTTACGAATTAAGCCACTTGGAGGAACTTGTTGCATTCATGGATGATAAGACACATTACCAGGTATACGCCAAGCCTAACGACTTTAGAAGATTGAGCGATAGGTGTCCAAATAAGGCGATAGAGTTCGTTCCCGTCGCCCAAGTATGGGATCATGAGTTGGGTTTACATGACTTTGGTGTTGTTTTCAGAGGAAATATATAGAATCATATAGATCAAAATTGCATACATATAATTAGATATGTCATAATTGCAGAAGAGAATTACATTCATGTAAACATATCATAATGGATCATTAATTATACAACTCAACACTTTTCAGTTTGGTCTCTTGAAGACCAATTCTTCGGGGATCTCGATATTCTTTGCTCTGAGGTCTTCGATCAATTTGTCGTTCTCCAATCGCAATGAGTCTATATAATCTGCGGACTTTGTCAAGATGGCCAATTCTGATCTATTCTCGTATTTCGACAATGTGGGCACAATTTCCACCAAATTGTCAAATTCCTGTCGTATCTGAAGTCTTCTCTTTTGTTCAGAGGCTATGTGGTGTGACTACGAGACATGTCAATATGTTGTGGTTGTCAGCCGTAATAGAGATACACGTACCTTCTTTTCCTCCTCAGTTAAGAAATTGGCCTTGTTGAGTTTCTTATCGTCGTCGTACTCGGTCTTCATCTGGTCCTGGTCCATTTCGGGCGATTCCTGTAATTATACTATGTGATGATTGTCCACCGCGCCCATCACATTAACAGCCCACGTATAAATTATTCACTTAACCCCACAATTACATCTTCGCAATTTCCAGGCTAATGCTTGTTCGTGCTTTTACCGAACTATGTCGAGAGTCGATCTTATCAGTCTGTCAGCTACTTGATTGGGATTTGGAAACTACAGTAATGTAAATAGAAGATGTAGCGTTCTTGGGACAGATAATAGAATATATATGAGAACCGTGAAAGAAAGTGAGACATCTGTGTGATGTGATACTTGTAGCTCCTCTGAACTGTAGGGACACCTTTTAATGTTCAATGGCCCTTTTTGGATACGGCCTAGAATATTTCATTTTAGTTCAAATTCTACGATGGACTCAATTGTCAAGTATTATGACATCTATTCGTTGATGGTGTACCAAAGCCACGCTGAGTCTGACTAGGGTTAAGCAATGTCCGTCTTCACTGCTTTACACATTGGCCATGCGAAGACCCAATCTGAGAATGTATAATACCACACCGTCAATCCCATCAGCTTCTGGTGGATTTTGCAGGGAAACTGGTACCTGAGCACATGCGTATTGTCTACCCTGTCCACATCTTCGATCTCTTGGATCTTCAGCATAGATCGACCTCCTCGAGGTACTTTCATGAGCCAATAGCCACAGGAATGGCTACATTATTCAAAATACTAACTCATAACTTTATTTGTATCCATTCGTATACGATTTGGGTTTGTAGTTTTGATTTATCCTTTTTCGCAAGAGCTTATGGTTGTTTACTCTTACTGGCAAGGTACGCTATGACTTGCAGCTGCCAGCCCTCTCAAATATCCTTCTAATTGCAACCATAAGCGTACCTGGTGATTTACACGTGTATCTTGCTTGGATAGACCATGCACCTATTCATGATTGCCTTTGAATTTTAAGGTACCAACCTTTAATGGTAGATCTATGCTTGACACCCCGCTGAAGTTCATAATAGAACAATAAGAGGTTCCAGGTTAAAAAGATTTACAAGTATCATACATGGGTAATACTCAATGAGGAGATATTTATGTGATTAATTAACCCAATTCGCAATCTTTAAGTAAAATTCCTTGAATCGGCAGCTGTATGGCCAATATTGGATCTTCAAAATAATAGTTGTAGATTATTTTGAGGTATATAAGGGAAGATTTTCCTTCCCCTTTTCGAAATAATGTTTGGGTCCCTAATATCTTATTCTACTAATTCAATCCGAATATGAAGTTACAATTAACAACTTTGGCCAGCATTGCCGTCATTTTACAATCCTCCCAAGCTCTTGTTGTCAAGAGAGATGATATTCTTCCTACTGATCTCCCTCTCAGTGGTCTTCCAATTGCTACTGACCTTCCTCTTTCAGGTCTTCCAACTGGTCTTCCAATTTCAGGTCTTCCAACTGGTGTTCCAACTAGTATTCCATCACCAAGTCAAGTCCAAAGTGAAATCTCCAGCGCTCTTAGTGTTGCTTCCTCGATCTTGCTCGGTTTATTAAACCCAACTTCCATCCCAACTTCCCCAGCTCAAGCTGAGGCTGAAGTTGCTGATCTTGTTTCTGTATTAGAAGAAACCCTTCTTGGTGTTGAAGCTACTGTTGACAGTTTAGTTCTTCCTCTTCCAGTTGTTGGTGGTGTTGTTGCTGCTGCGGCTGCTGGTGTTGTTGGTGCTGTTGACGAGGCTTTAGATAGAGTCGTTGTACTTGCCTCATCATTAGCTTTCCCAGGTGGTCCAACCCCTACTCTTGATCCCCCAATTCCCACTTCTGTTGTTTTCTCTGCTTTAAGTGAGTTACAAGGTACTTTAGAAACTGCCGAAGCTGTTTTGGAGGGATTAACTGGTGGTCAGACCACCCCAGCAGCCGGTCTTGGTGGCGTTCTTTCGGGACTTTTAGGTGGTTTAGGTCTTTAATTTCTTGTATCCATTCTTGAAGGTTGTTTACTTATTTTTATTATAATATTTTCGGATTCATAGAATGAATTGTATGAAATTTAAGACATAGTGTAGTTATCATGTCTGGTCAAGAAGTGAGAAAATTGAAAGGGAATGAAAGTTTGTTAAAAATAAAGCGCTATTGTGCTCCTTATGTTGTTATTCAGCTCATATATCTTATAGAATTGCAACAGATGAATCGGACGAGATGTTGCGCGGGAGCTGCAGATGGCTGCAAATGTTTATATGCGGATAAGGAAATCTGTTAATTAAAAAAGTTACACCACAGCTAAATGTCTAGAAGATCATTAAACAGCTATTAAAGGTCATAGGAAACTTGCTTTATGTATAATCTCCTTTTTTGGGGGTTATATCGCAAAAAAAGAATGCTAGGTTGAAAGCCCAATACGATTTCAGGCATAAGTAACCTCATGGAAAAAAAACTTTAAATCCGCGAAGAAAATAAAATAGGATTGGATATATACTGAAGAGATTTACCACTAAAATCCTATAAAGAATGCAAATTTATTAATTAATGTACACTAGGAGCGGACCAATTGTCCTGATTCTACTCTTCATCGTCCATGCTTTCATCACCATCACCTTCCTCTTCCTCTTCATCCTCATCAGATTCGTCATCTAATCCACCAGCATCGACGGTCATGACAGTCTCTTCTTCAGCATTTGGATTATACTTTCTTGCGATTCTCGAAGCTCTACCTTGTTCCCTAGCAACAGCTCTAGCTTGCTTTTGCAAGTCCTTCAATGGTTGGATAAATGCAGATCTGACAGCTCTGTTAGAGAAACTATCCCACATTTTCAATTCACCAGTAACACCACCGATAGTAATATTACCAGCGACTTCGATATCTGGAGCAAAACTTGTTGAAAGAACATTACCAATACCAAAATCTCTAGACAAAATCATAGAAGGACCAGAGTTGTTTGTTTCAGTTGGAACCTTCCATAACTTAACAGCTTTTTCACCCATAGCACTGGTAACAATTAACCCATCTACGAAGCTGTTGACTTCCAATGATGAGATACCAGCATCATGTGCATGTAAGGTCCAAAGAGGTCTAGAACCAATTTGTCTAGCATCAAAACAGTAAACGTTACCATTATCAGTACCAGCGTACATTAAGTTTGTGTTACCCCATTTGACGTTTTCGACTTCTTCCCCACTGTTAACCTTCCATCTTTTGGTCATGTTAGCATCATCTGATATTCTGACATCTGACAAGGAAACAGTACCATCGTAACCACCAGTCAAGAGGATTGACGATTCAACTGAATGCCATTGAGATGAGGAAACATGTTTTGCTTGATGTATTTGGTTCATTGATCTGACAGCAGTGGCGGTGTTCAAATCCCATAATTTAACAGTAGCATCTGCAGAAGTAGAAGCCAATACGTTTCTGTGAATTCTATTGTGTGACAAAGATAAGATGGCATCTGTATGATGTGTGGTGACATGAGTACCCTTCTTCTTCTTCTTCTTGTTTTTCTTTCCAACACCTCCAAAGGAGTTTGAAGATGGCTCACCCAAGATGACATCTGGGAAGGCCTTGTCGATACAATCCAAGTTCCAGATTTCGATTTGGGGATCAAAGGTACCAACAGCGGCAAAGTTACCGACATTGTTTGCATTGTCATTGACATCAGAACCTGGTCTGAAGTTGATCCATTCGACGCACAATGGGAAGGCTGGTAACATCAAATCATGATGGACATATAAACTGTTGTCACGTTGTAAACCCTTAGCGACATCGGCATCGAATTTATCCTCTTCTTCTTCAGTGGCACCTTGTGGAGCACCGGCACCATCATCATAAACATAGACATCTAAGTATGAGACGTCATCCTCTGTTCTGGTAGCCAATATCAAGTTATCGGTTGGGTAGATCTGTAACTCTTGCTTTTCCTCTTGCATATCGGCATCGGTTGGCAAGGAGATGTATGGATCACTGCCTTCAGCTTCATCTTGGTGGAATTTGGCTTCAGTGTTGGACAAACCTGGGAACATGGTAATGGCTTCTCCTTCGTCTTCGTTGTCATTGTCATAATTCTCCAAGTCATATTCCTTCAAGTCGTCATCCATCTCAATTTGATCTTTGAATTCCTTTTTAGGCAAATCTTCGTCCGAAGCATCTCCGTCTTCGAGATCCTTCAAATTGGCTTTAGCATCCTCAATTTCCAATTTTGCTAATTCAGAGATTCTTTCCATCTCTGCATCATCCAATTCATATTTCTCCGGGAATTCGGAAGAAAACCCTCTTGGAACCCAAGCACTAGATGAAATCATTACTATAAAATTCTGATCTCACTCCTAAAGACTTCCTAACAACACTAATATTGTCTTTCTTCACCACTTCTACAAGCCCATCTTACATGATGCTTATAAAAAAATTTTATTTTTCATTTTGAACACTGCACACGACGGTCATAATCTCGAGTGCCCAATCAGGCAATAATTACAAATGATCTGTATATACGTTTATTCTATACCCCTATGTACCAATGTTTTTTTTAATACCAATGATGCTGTTATAATTCTAGTTTGAATAAATCCTCGTATGGATTCTGGCCGTAGTTTTTCCACTCCAAACCAACAAAGATATTCCAATATTCATTCAACTTCCCGATGATCACATTGAACACTATTCTCGGGAAATCGAGATAAGCTCTGTACATAAATCCCAAGGCATTTGAGATATCGTCTAATGCTAACCTGACCTCGTGCTTGAAACTCTTTTCTTTTTTGTTTTCTGTCTTAGGCTTTGTAGTCGACGATCCAGTAGATTGCGGTAATCTTCTTTTCTTGTTGGCGGTGACAGGAGATTCCTGGCCCGAGGCCACGATGTTTGAAGACGTCTTTTTAGTCTGTACCAGCTCCTTAAATGGGAATGCCAATCCTAGATTATTAGAATCTTCGTCGTTGAGCTCGAAATTACCCTTCGCGATCGCCTCTTCATACAATTGTTTGAAGTTGTTGATCGATTCGATAGATTTACTTAATCTATCGAAGGTGTTCATAAGAGCAATGATTTCCAAGTTCTTCAAGTCAATATGAGGCAAATTGTCCTCTTCCAACTCAAACAAGATTTTCAAAGCGGTGCCGTATCCAATGGTCTGGATCTTCCCCCACATTCTACATCTATCACAACCAACACAATCCATGATCGAAGTGACATTCTTGAATCTTTCTCTAAATTCACTCTTCAAATCTGGCTGGTCTTGGAAGAACTTAGAAGAATCAAAAATGGAGGTCTCATTGATCACAGGCAACAAATCATCCAACAAGGTTGCAACCTTGATCGAGTCGTCAGTCTCAAATGTATGTTGTGATTGCTCGTTGACAATCGATTTCAAGGGGATGAATTCATTCAATTTGGCAATGGCCTGGATTACCAACGCGTAATTGAAGTAAATGTTCGAGATTCTATCGTTATGGTATCCAACTCTCTCCATGAACAACTTCAAGTTTGGCTTGTATTCACCGGTATTGACGTTCAAATATTCATTAGACAAATGAACAGCTATAGAGGCATGCATTCCACTCATCAATCTGTAGAAAAGCTTCTTTTCAATACACACGTCCTCCTCCTCATTTCCGGTCTTGGGCGAAGTGTGGGTGTTGGGGAAACAATTCTCATTGTATATGGAGGTCCAGATCTGATGACTTTGAGGACCACCATAACCGGTGAATCTCTCTGGGTTTTCTGCCAAGTTGACATAGACACAAGAATTATCGTCGTCGATCTCGGTGTATTCGAAGTCTTTGTCACATTGTTTCTCCAAATCAGCAGAAGAATACTTCAAGCTCAAGGAGCCCAAATGTTCAGGCTTCAAACTATCGTTGACCGAGTCCCAATCCTCAATAATGTCCACGGCACAATCTCTCGACATACAGAAATGGCTCTCATCCCAGAAGGGACAGGTCTTATATAGGTTCAATTTGAAATATTTGAAATAATTGGTGGTGACCAACTCCTCAATAGAGGGTCTCACTTGCTGGTTAACCTCATCTATGTAATTGAAGGTGGTATTACAGATCTCGGTGATATTCTGCGAACAGAAGTCTTGCGAGTTGAAAGGTGTTGGCTGAGGAGGCGGTGAATGGAAGTCTGTTGCCAGAGCCAATAAAAACAAGCTGGAAAATAAACTCAACAAACACGCAGATTTCATCTTCGTTCGATCTCTGGTGTCGTTGTGGGTTTATGTGGTGAATAGTCCGATCTCTCCGTTGATGTATCAAGGGCAAGTTTTTCTGATAAAGAAACGTTCGATGCAAGAAACCCTAATAAGCAACAGCTGAGTGTTTAGCGCTGTAGTACCAAGTCGGAATTGTTCTGTTTATAAACGACTTAATGCTGGTGCCAAAATTATATTTGTCAGATGTGAAACGGCCAGCTCATCTGTTCTAAGCCTTTTGTCTACCGTGTCTCATCATCCGATTTGCAGCCAAAGTGAACAGCACCACGAATTACTAATGGCGTGTCGCATTTGCAGGTGACGATGACATGGATCCCGATAAGCGAACAGAAACAAGTTGGAATGACTAAATATATTTATTTATTATTCTAAATAAGCCGATCAGAGTGTTAGCACCACCCATCAATAACCGAAATGTAATCTAAGAAAACCGTATAAATGATAACCAGCACCATGGTATATATATTTATCCTTTGTATGGATAACGAAATGAAAAATTGAACCAAATGCTGTGATCTAACTCCATACAAGCATTTTTATTGTAAAAACCAACCCAAACCACCCCAGATTCATAAACTACCGTTACGACTGAAATACACGTTCCTCTCAAACTCCACTTGTTTCAAAAACTTGTAATAATTACGAAACTCCGGAATGTGAGGCTTGATATAATCGTCATATTTGTACTCGCCGTCCAAAAGATTCCATTCCTCCGCTATCTTCTTGAGAAGATCCTTCTCTGTGTATTTGATATTCAAGTTATTGAAGTCCTTAACCGCCTCTTTCACGAAATGAGCGTAACTCTTCGGGAATTCGGGGTTTATTCTCTTGATTAGCTTGAGAAACTCGCTGGTGGAGGTGTTGGAGGATTTGTTCAAATATTGCCGCTTTTCATCCTGTGGCAATAATTGCCAATCCTCTATCACACGGTTAATCTTCAAATATTTCGAGCTATTCCTCAATTCCTTTTCAGTCAAATTCTCGTCCAAATAGTTGAAAAAGCCCGAAAACTTGTAAACTTCCACTTGATTATCAAAATTGGCCAATTCAGCCTGATATTCCTGGAAATACTTCAATTTCAAGTCATTGGTCAAGTATTTCCATTCCAAGCTGATCTCCCGGTTCAACTTGTCGAGTTGCAACTTATCGTTGGCGATCACCTTCTTGAATTCAACCATCTCCTTATAGAACAATTGATAGGGAGTTCGCGGCTTTTTGAATATCTTGATCAAGGATTTACTGGGCCATTTGAAACTGTTGTATTTGAAGGAAACGTTTCCTGACGAAACATCCAATAGCGGCAGTCTGAACTCCGTATTTGGTTTCCTATTAGAAAACTTGACGATCTTGCCATTTATAATCTGTATGTTGGACAATGGAGAGTTGGCCGGCTCCAAATTGGGGTTGGAGAGGATCATGGCTGCTTCTATCGAGATGGATCGTTGTTGAAGTAGTTGGGGTATGAGTGCGGTTAAATTTCTCGGCGATTTCGGAATTATCAATATCATCTTATAATCGATATTTTTACTCGTCTCTCTTATTATAATTATTCTTTCTTGTAGCTTAATTTGTTGCACATCCAATTAATCTCAATCCGATAATGACACGGTCGTGTGTGTACCGTGTCTTATCGCTCGTGGGGTCCTTCGCTGAGTGAGAGGAGCTCTATGATTTAAAAAGGCAGATAATATTTAAATGGTTATATTGGTATTGATTACACAGAAATGTAATATTGTAAAAAATATATTGATAATACGAAGCTTAACTTCAAATGGTTATGAGCCTTGTTCATCGAATCCACCCACAATATTCCGATCTACAACAACTACACACGATTTCTGGGGTCGGGAAAGTTTAAACTCAATACAAATTCACCATAATTTCATTTCGAACAATTAAATACACTCGAATCTTCAATAATATTAATATTTCCCCCACATATTACATCCTCTTCTCCATAGATCTCACCAGTTTCTAAGGTTACCCGGCCTCTTTGAAAATTTGGAACAATCCTTTGGCAACAATGTTGTTAATAAACTACTGCAACTCTCATCAAGTGTATTTGTCCATTAAAAATATTCGAGATGGCTGAAGGTATGTACAACATGAACTTGTATGGAAATATAATTTTATATCTAACAATCAGACGATAGAAACGCCACCGATGCTGCCGACTTATTGTCGTCTTTATCCTTAAAGAAGGAAGATACACCAGAGGTGACTGCACCTGTGGCTGACTTGTTGTCGTCATTATCTTTAAAAAAGGAAGACACCCCAGAAGTGATTGTAGAATCCAAAGAAGAGAAGAAAGAGGAGCCAAAAATAGAACCAAAGGAAGAAACCACCACATCAGAGACCGTTGAAACCCCAGAGCCTGAAACAAACCTTATTCAATCCACATATGAAGTCAAGGTCAAATTGGCTGATTTACAGGCTGATCCAAATTCCCCGTTATATTCTGTCAAATCGTTCGAAGAATTAGGATTATCAGATGATTTATTGAAAGGTTTGTATGCCATGAAGTTCGAGAAGCCCTCCAAGGTCCAGGAAAGAGCTTTGCCGTTATTGATCTCCAGTCCGCCAAGAAACATGATTGGTCAATCTCAATCTGGTACCGGTAAAACTGCCGCTTTCTCCTTGACCATGTTGACCAGAGTGGACGAAACACAGCCAGTCACACAAGCCATCTGTTTATCACCAGCCAGAGAATTGGCAAGACAAACATTAGAGGTTATTAGCACCATGGGTAAGTTCACCAAGGTCACCACCCAATTGGTTGTCCCAGATGCTGTGCCAAGGGGCCAGAAGGTTAACGCTCATATCTTAGTTTGTACCCCAGGCTCCCTCTTGGAATTGATCAGAAAGAAGCAAGTTAGCGTCAACAATGTTAAAGTGTTTGTTTTGGACGAAGCTGATAATATGTTGGATATGCAAGGTTTATCTGACCAATCTGTCAGAATAAAGAAAGTGTTACCAACGAGCACTCAATTGGTGTTGTTTTCCGCCACCTTCCCAGACGAAGTCAGAAGATATGCTGAGAAGTTTGTGCCTAATGCTAATTCCTTGGAGTTAAAGCACGAAGAGTTGAACGTTGATGGTATCAAGCAATTATACATGGATTGTGACTCTGAAGAACATAAATATGAAGTGTTGAGCGAACTATATGGGTTGTTAACCATTGGTTCTTCCATTATTTTCGTCCAAAAGAAGGACACTGCAAACAAATTGTACGCTAAAATGAAGAAAGAAGGTCACAAAGTCAGTATATTACATGGTGATTTGCAAAATGAGGAGAGAGATAGATTGATCGATGATTTCAGAGAGGGTAGATCCAAGGTATTGATCACCACCAACGTGTTATCAAGAGGTATTGACATTGCCACTGTCTCCATGGTGGTCAACTACGACTTACCGGTTGATAAGTTTGGAAAGCCTGATCCATCGACATATTTGCATAGAATCGGTAGAACCGGTAGATTCGGTAGAGTGGGAGTTTCGATCAGTTTTGTCCATAACAAGGCCTCTTACGAGACTTTAATGGCCATTAGAAAGTATTTCGGTGACATTGAGATGACCAGAGTCCCTACTGATGACTGGGATGAGGTTGAAAAGATTGTTAAGAAGGTCATTAAGGGTTGAACATGTGTATAGCTTTAGAATACATCGCGTCTACAGGTTAGTAGTTATTAGTTGTTCGAATGAGATTTGTAGGTCTACTGATATAAATAAAATGGCATATATGAAGAGATTGGTATAGTGCGGGACAGTTAATGATCTGAACACGACGATAAAAGTTTTAATGACCCGATATGGGATGGCAGAATAACCCGGCCATCGATCAAAATTTTTCACTCCTTGACTGTTATTAACAGTGGTGTTCAAAGGCGAACTGGAGTATAATCAGGAGATAGACCAGATAGATACAGATAATAATGGCTGCCAAATCAGTTATTGTGATAGACGGATTGTTATCCGATTCTATATTGGAATATTCCGCTATTGTTGACTCGTTCAACCAATCCAATGAATTTTCCTCGTTGATAGAATCAACCATCAAATTCGAAGAAGCCGAAGAATCAGACGAGTCAGACGAAGAAAATTTCCAAATAACAGATGAAGACTTGTTAGTTGACTCGTTGATCAAGTCTATTGAAGTTTTGAACAAAGCCAACGAAAGAGACTATGAGCCAACCTTCAACTTATTGATCTACATCTTAAGATTGATCGATGCCAACTCGTTCGAATCAAACTTATCCAAATTGATCGACTTAATATACAACTTAATCATACCTGAACAAGCTGGTGCCTCCACCGCAATTAAAGACAAATTCTCCTTAAAAGTCACCTCCATCATATCGATCTTCAGCAACTTGTTCAACTTAGTCAATGAAACCTCCCCACTCAAAACTGAATTATTGAGCAACATCATCTCCTTAGCTTCATTATTGAAGGAATTCAGCTACATAAAGCCAATTGGCACCAAGTTGATTGACTGGTTGCTTGTTGCCAACACTCCAATTGACCAAACCAAGAAGCTTTTCTGGACCTTTTTGAACTTAGACAAAGAACATTCCTACGATTCTTTGCTCTTGCTCAAAGCTTACACCGACAAATTACCAGTTGAAGAAGCCGATTTGGCCCAAATTCTCGCATTTGCCTTAAATTCATCCACCATCGACTTATCCTTCTTGGCCACCCCAGGCTTCACCAAGGCCTTATCTGGCTCCGCCGAGTTATCCACCATCTACAAGACTTACATCAACGGTGCATTGCAACAATTCAAGACCCTTGATTTGGCCAAATACAACTTGAATGCCGAGATTGTCTCCGAAAAGGTCAAGATCTTGTCCTTAGCCAGATTCTTGAAGGACAAATCTACCATCTCATACACCGAAATTGCCAACGAATTAGCCATAACCGAAGAGTCCGTTGAGTCTGTTTTGATCGAGGCCATTGCCAATAAGATTATTTCCGGTAAATTGAACCAAGTTGACAACACCTTCATTGTGTACAAGGTGAATTTGGTTGGTGACATCGATCACGTTTCCGAATGGAAGAGCTTGTCCAACATCTTGATCAATTGGAAACAAAACTTGAATGACATCAGAGAGGTTGTCGAATTGACCAAAGAAAAGAACTTTGAGAAATTGGGCGGTATTTCTAGTTAAGAGCTTAAAATAAACAATTGTATTGTATAGATGATAATGTGTGTTGTAGTATACAGACGATGTACGAATCATGAACCATAGGTAGGTCACCGAGATGTTGCAAGTTACCGTCCTTCGGCAATAACGTCACCGGTTTTTCCACGACTCTCTAATGACAATTTTATGAAGCTATCAAATAATGGCTGGACCATGATGAGGATAGAACCACATAATTCAATATTGACAGTGTGTTGTAATTTTGTACATAATTCGGTAATCGCGTTGATAATAGTTAGTGTCTTCAAAAAGAAGGGAGTTTCCGTTGTTTTATAGAGGAGTTATAATATGAAATTCAATTATCTCATCTGGTCATTTATCTCCCTAACAAGTGCATTTGATTGCTCTGTGGAAGAGTTGTCTGAATACGATTTCTCCTCGTTGAAGGGTATCAAACAAGTGTCTTTGGGATACGACACGCCTCCCTCTGTCACAAACCAGACCTGGTCGTTTGGGATCTGTGAATCCATCAATAATGTTGAGAATTGTCCATCCGATTCCGACATCTGTGGGGTGATCAAAGTGTCGCTTCCCGGCCAAGAGCCTTTTGTTTCGCAAATTGTCAGCTTTTCATCGAAATTGCAAAAGAAGTACACTCCATATGCGAAGGACAGTGGCGTGGGAATATCCATAGCCTTTGAAGGCGCCAATTGGGGAAGCAACAAGATAGACGCCATAATCGACTTCCAATGTCCCTCTGATGACGAACAAGAACTGACCAATTTCGAGGTGACCAACTGGGATGGTGACATTCTCCAAGCCCATATAATGTCCAGGGCAGGTTGTGTCAGCTCCAAGTCGTCCAAACCTAAGAAAGATGCCCCGGGATCGAAGGATGATTCCTCGTGGGGATGGTTTACTTGGGTGTTCATTTTCCTTGTTCTTTTTTTGTCTATTTACATCATTGGTGGGGCCTGGTTCCAATACACTAGAAATAACACAGTGGACATACAAAGCGCACTTGCAGAAGTGTTGGAGAACTTGATCGAGTTATTAAGAGGGGCTCCTACTTTCTTAAGAGAGGTCGTGGAGAAGATTGTCGGTTCCAATAATAGAGGCGAATATAGTGCCGTGTAATATGGTTGAGTTTCTTTTTCTCGTTATAATTGTTAGATTTTCCATTAATTTATAGCAATTTACACCACTACAAAGTAATATATAAATTAATAATATGTCACATACTAGGAGTTCTCGTTATATAGTAAGTCCCAGGGCTGCAAAAAGGAAGACTCCCTATCAGGGGCTCGAACCCTGGACATTTCGGTTCCTTGTTATGCTTTCATAAAAGCCGAACGCTCTACCAACTGAGCTAACAGGGAAGGAGTGCGCGTGCACCGGAAATGTCACAAATATTCTAATTGAATGCGTGTGAAAACCGTTTTGGGTTGCAATTAAACAACTTCTTTCTCTGGAGTATTGTCTCTGTTGATTAGTGAATACAATGTTGAGAATATTCTCTCTCGGATACGGTATTATCATATAATGAAGATATTCCTGCAGTAATATTCCTCTATTGAAGGTGAATATGGAAATGAAAGCGAAACCGTAAACTTGTACTTCGGGGTTCTATGCTGCTTAATTAAGTGTTTGTGCTGTAGATTTAGGAATAATTACATTGCATAATAAACTCAATTGCTTTAGAAGGGGAAATAAAAAACATGTTAATTAATAGACTCATGCAACAGTGGTACACCAGAACACATCTCGAATTGACTCTTATTGAACAATCAAAAGCATCGCTGACGTTGAGATCAACTTCGATGAAAATACTTTTGAGATGGACACATTCTTAGTACCAGTTCTCGGACTCAATGTTACTGATAATAAGTTTATTGGCGAATTGGCTAACGGAAGGACAAAAAATTGTGATAACAATTCTGATTACTTCGGAAGTGATGATTATATTCGATATAATGCAGGCTTTCACTAAAAGTGCATCTCAAAGCTCCTCAATTAATAGTTTCATCTGAATAAACTTGGTTCAAGGGATAGTTGGCTCCTTCAGATTCCTGCCAAGGGGTGCTTTTGGTGCTTTTCTCCCTTTATCTATATCATCGGAACAGAGCGATGACTCTGGACATTCTGCACATTCACTGGAAGGAAGCAGATAGCATGATCTCAACGTCTTCATTTAACCTCTTCTGGAGAGTATTGGCATTATTTCAGTATCTTTACCTAAATGTGTAGCGGGAGGGGCACCATTGCCGTGGCAGCGGTTGCAAAGTTCAGCGCGTCTCATGCATGTCAACGCGATCAGTGGTGAAGCAGCTGCCTTCTCCTTGGTTGCAAGGAGGCATTTTGACTGTGTTGGGAAAAAGTAGCTGAGGCGATGAGCTGGTTCAGTCTTCCTACCCACTGAATTTGGCTAACTATATGGATAAACTAGGAAGCCAACATTCGTGATACAGACGTACACCGTGTTTATTATTTTCCACACGACTGTTTAGCAAGGCATTTGACTGCGTGGTAAAGACACAATCAAAAGTTATCAAACTTCTTGCTAAAGAATTAAGAATTGGAGAAGAGAACATTCCTGTGAAGTCTGCGGATTATTGCTTAGATTCGTTGTTATAGACACCACGAACCCCTTCTGATAAACCATTACCATGTCTTCCTTGGTACAAGCTTCCTCAGCTGACTCTCCGTTGACTGCGAGAAACAAGATCCAAGAGATACGGAAGACGGAGAACTTCACCATTCAGATAAAATTAACGGAGATAACCTACAATAACGAGTTGGTCAAACTATTAGCATATTGTAACCCTGTCAGAAAGACAAGGTCGTCAACCTCGAGCCAAGAGCAGCCCTCCAATAATAACTTCACCAACGCAGTCAGAGGGTTGGTTGCCCAACACAACGAGCTCATTCGTGTGTTGGATGACACCAAAGCCAGCATCTTCTATGAATCCTTCGTTAATTGGCTCATTCATTCTCTTCCCGTCTACGACAAGTTCATTTCCTACTACAGTTACAGCTCTAATAGGGATGAAATTTTCATGAAGCCGATTGAAAGACTAAGATTCTTTTTCGACACCATTAATCAGGTGGTTGTCTTTTTGGACAGTCTGTTAGATTTCAGCTTGAAACAATCCTTCCACGAGATCTTGGCGTCATTGCTACTGTTGCTTGACAAATTCGACAGCAAATACAACCAGGAGAAATCTAAATACCAGCTCGACACAATTGATCTCAGTAAGATGAAATGCTTTTTTGATTTTTCTCCTTCTTCGTGTTTATTCTTGCCCTCTCGAATTATGAAAAGGGAGATATTTGACTTCAACTTATTCCACCATATGGGTAATTCCAGCATTCAAGCGGAGTTCCTCTTGATGAATTTGTCTCGTCTGGCTGGAGACTTTGACCCAGAAAAGTTGGAGTATGACTCGCTTGCCATTTGTTCTGTCAAACCTGCACCCAATGACACATTAAAAAGAACTCTATTGTTCCCACCATTTAGATTGAATGAATTGAATTTGATAGAGAGATCTGATGCCTGTCTCACCTTGGTTCCAATGACATATTCCAAATCCAGTAACATACCCCTGGTAACCTCATTTCCCACAGCAAATATTAATACCAGAATTCTAATAAAGGTAACTCATGAATCTAGGGAAAAGATCATCGAATGGTTTGTTCTGCTAAACAAGATATTCCCATATGGAGAAGAGCCATTAAGGACAACATATAATGAGGCCTTCTTGCACTCTTTCAAGAAAGAAAGTAGCTTGGGCGTTGGAAAGGGTCTTGGAATCACTTTGGAGGAATCACCTTCCCATGTTTCATGTGATTCCCCAGTATTCAGCCATCAACCACCATCCAAACCACAATTAATATCTCTCTCGCAGCCATCTGGACAAGCAAGGGCTAGTCCATTGACCGTCAAGACTCCAATCACAATTCAAGAGGAAGAAGAAGAGGAAGAGGAAGCAGAATTCAATTTCTTAAATAACAAGGAAACTGAAAAGGATATCATTCCTGTTACAAAGAGGGAAGAAAGTTTGGTTCCTGTGAAGGTTGCTGCATCCATTTGTGTTAAAGCGGTGACAAATGACAGCTCAGAAGAAAGACCAATTTCGGCTCAAGCAACTTACGAAGATGCATCATCTGTGTCTTCTTATGATTCTGACGTTGAAGAGTACTCACCAATCGCGCCATTAAAAGTTCCTATACGTTCTATCAAGCAGACCATGCCTGAGAATGAACGTGTATCGTCTGAATCGTATACAATCTCCAAAAGATCCTCTATTTATCAAAGCGATAAAACGTCAGCCGAACCTTCTTTATCTTTGGTTTCTTTATTGGATCAATCTCCTTTGGCTCCTCCAACTTTCAACATGCCTCAAAACAACAACTCGTCAGATTCATTAGATTCTATTGTCATTCCACCAAGAGCTAACAGATTCTCATCTGTACCAAACTTGTACAATAACCAAAATCTCAACGAATCGAGGGATAGTGATCTTGCCTCATCGTCCAAGCCTAACACAGTATACGGTGACGTACAGCATGCTTCATCTAGTATTGATATTGGTAACTTTGGTAGGGATTTCACCCCAGACTTCAACTTCAATAAGAAGAAGACCAGATCCTCCTCTGTTAATGAAAAGAAGGAGAAGAGAAAGTCGGTGATGGACTTCTTTAAGAAGAAGAAGCCCGTTAATGGATTCGAAATAGTCAACCCACCCCTGCTTCAATTACGTGAATCGTCGTCTTCCCCAGCTGTTACCGATTATTCTGACAATTTTTCAATTTCTTCTGTGAAGAAGTCCACTTCAAAGAAAAACATTCAAAACTTGACCATTCAAACATCGTTGTCTTCATCCACTTTCGCACCACCTAGATTATTTAAATCAAGTAACACTCCATCTTCGGCTAGATCCATTCAATCATCTTCATATTATGAGAGTGCCAAGTCAGTTGCAACCCCGACTTCTTCTATTGCATCACCATTTTCTATGCCTCCGATTAGGGAGCAAATGATGAGAAAGGAAGGTATTGAATTAAGCTTTGAGATGAGAAGTTTGATCGAGACCAGTAGTGAAATATTTAATGGTCTGGTGAGATTATCGCAATGGAAATTGAACAAATGGCAGTCATTTACGTCGAAAGAATTATACATCCGTATTTTGATAAACTTGAATCAAGGATTTATTCTTGGCTACGAAGTTGACACATGTGAAGACATTGAAATTGAAGATAATCAGAAACCTCACTTGCTTATACATCTCAATAATTCTAGTGTTGTGAGAAAGTCTAACGCTTTGGACATTCAAGTGAACTCAAAAGATCACAGTGGAAAGGCCAATCTCTTCCTTGTTAGATGTCAGTCTGGCAGACTCACCGAGGAATTGCTCAAGAGTTTGAATACTGCCGTTGATGAAAAATCGTCTGGTAACTTGATCAGCAGTAAGAAACAATATTCGAACGATACGATCAAGACTCAAAGTACATCTTCATCTTCATTGATGTCAGCCAATAATCATGGCAACCAAAGTACCAGCCACTCATCAACATTGACGAGTCTTTCATCAATGTACACATCTAGCGATCTTGATTTCTTCAAGCCACCTACCACAGCAGCTACTACCGGAAGCTCCATGGCCAAATTGGAATCGCCGATTTCAATTAAATCTGTGGATTCATTTTATACACCATCTACGGGAACTCCACCACCACCACCAACAAATACCAATGGTAACAAGCTTCTCTTGTTGCTAGCAACCAAGATAAGGTTACACAAACAATTGAAGTCGTATGAGTTTATCCAGGATAGTAAATCCTGGGAAACATTATCTATGGCAAAATTGCAATTGTATTCGATAGTGAACAAGCCAGGCTTCTTCCAGATGATCATAGACGGGTATGTTGACTGTGAAGTAAACAAGAATAATGTTGAGAGGATAGGAAAGGCAGGCATGTTGGTGAAGGTAACCAACGACGATTCATCGGACGAAATTTACATGGTCGAATGTAAGGGTAAGAAAGAGGTGAATTATTTGTACGAGCTTGTTATGTATTAATATTTGGTATTGTATAATATTAAAATTCGTTTTAGTTCTGTGTATTTAGAGGGTTTTGGTATGTGCAGTAGTTCAGGGTAGAAAGGTAGCCAAATACCGATGCATGGTCCCAGACATCACATATCAGTGCTGATTCGCGAGACGTAACACACTTCACCAGAGAAATGGTACAAGTTATGGCGATCGTGTGGTAATGCACCCGATGGACTAATTGGAGAGTCAACTTCCGTGGACTTTCCTCAACCCCTGGGCCAAAATATAGCATGGCTACATATTCCCACGTCAAGTGCCACGTAAACTTAAGTTATGTACCATCCAATGGTACAGCCAACATCCCTACCTTTGGTGCCGCCTAGCGGCTGTTAGATGCTTAGGGCCCACACGACCATGTAACACGACAATGCAATACACAAGTTAGGAGAAAGTACGGTATAAGATGTAAGAGAAGATAGTGAAAACATTCGTCGAATAGCAATTGGGTGTTTGGGAACTAATTGAATCCAGAATTAACCAACTTGCCGAGATAAACGCGCTTTGAACATGGCCATACTAACACCAACAAGACTCAATATACCTCAAGCCACCAGGATCTTAATGAGTTCCTTGGTGGTAATCTCGTCGTTTATTTTATTTTTCAAATACAAGGCGTTCGAGGTGGTGCAACAACAGGATCCAACCGGAACACATCTGTACGATAACATCTTGGTTCCGTTCTTGCAATTGGTTCCGAAATATGCCATCTTCAACCCATGGGTCTTGGTGACTGCTATTTTTGCTGAAATCTCCATCTTCTCCTTTCTTCTGAGTCTCGTCATCTTGTACTTAGGTTCCAAATATTGTGACAAGTACTGGGGACGCGACGAAACCGTCAAGTTCGTGTTGGTGATCGGCTCCATCACCAATCTTTGGACCGTGTTATTGACTATTGTCATCAATTTGTTGACCGGTGATGTCAAATCCATGGAAAAGCCATTGGGGGGCGGTATTTCGTATTATTTCGCATTTCTCGTCGTTTTGAAACAATTGATCCCAGAACACAACTTGGTATTGTTCAGTGGAGCTATCAATTTCAGAGTCAAACACGTCCCATTTGCTTTGCTCGTGATCGTTCTTTTGGTGTCAATCTTCACCAAGTCCGTTTATCCTGGTGTTCCATCTTGGGGTAGTTTCATTACAAGTTACGTCTATTTGAGATTCTTCCAATCCACCGTATTGGATCCATTGTTGCCAACTTCGTCCAGCCAAAATCAAATTGGTGTTCAAAGAATCACCGGTGATGCCTCGGACACCTTTGCCTTTGTTGAATTTTTCCCAGATGTCGTAAAGCCGTGGTTGGGGCCTTTCTTCAATGATGTTTATGAATTGGCCGTAACCATTGGCCTAATCTCTCCATTCAATGAAGAAAGCATCCAACAAAGTAACTTGAGAGCCTCTACTAGAGTGGGACGTGGTAAAAACACCAGCAATGTTGCTGAAAGAAGAAGACAAGTCGCTTTACAAGTTATTGAAGAAAGAATCAACAAGGAGAGTTCCAGTTGAACAGGGAATATAACAGAAATGTAAAACGAAATCTATATTTTATTATGTGTTATTGTCCAAATGTGCTTTTTTTTAAAAGAGAGCTCATTCTGTATACTTACAAAGTCATTCGTTCAAGCAATGTCACTTGATTATGCGATACTAAGAACAATTATAAAAGAAAATCTTAAAAAAATCTATCATGTAGCAATATCAACACAGCTGAGAAGTCCTATCATGGGTTGTTCTTCGTATAATAGAATTCTAAGTCTTTACCACAGGTACCGATGTTAGCACAGTCCCTGAAACTAACTACTAAATCACCCTCTGTGTAATGAATACGATCACCAGCGTCAGACAATTCAACAGTTGTACTCAAAGCATTGATAGTTCTTGGTGGTACAATGGCTGTTCTAGCCAATAAAACAGGGTGCCATTGTAAAATATGAGTCAACGCACTGTCTTGTCTGTATGGGAAGTTACCATACTTTCTATACAAAGGATCTTGCCAGAATTCTAATAAACCCTTACCATAGATATCATTCACCAATATGAAGGAGTTGGTATCTAATTTGGTTTCTGATTGAGTAATGATTAATCTGGCATGAGCAGCCTTTGAGTTCTTATAGGTTTTTATAGCACCATTTGGAGGAATGATAGGTTGGTCTCTCAACATGATAGGATCCAACACTTCCGAGTTCAACATGTATTCTTCCAAGTTGATGTCCTTTCTCATGATCAAGGCATCTTGATCCAAGTACCAGAAATATTTGGCATTAGGGAAGGCATGCATGGCCGCTCTCATGACCATTAATCTGACCCATTCCTTGTCATTGTTGTATTGTTGTAAAAGAGGCAAGAATTCCTGGACCCATCTGACATAAATACCGTATTTCTGAGAATTGGCGTAATTGACTCTGTTTTGAACGATATATTTTAACGATGTCAATTCGTACTTCTCGAAATCAACAGCAGTGACGATGATCACTTGGGGGTTTTCAGAACCAACATAGACCTGTTTTCCGTGGTTTTTGAAGAACTCCTTGGCTCTGACTAAATGGTCCTCTTCGGTCTGGACGTCATTGATTTCGTTCTTGGATTCCTGATCGTCCTGATCGTAGAAGAATCTGAACTTGTCTCTGTCACCTTCTCTCACCTTCTTGGTTATGAAGAGATTACTCACAGTCAACTCGCTTAGCAACGGAGCATGTTCTATTGGCGGGAAGATGAGTTTCGATTTGGTTCCCACTTCATGTTCATATATTCCATGAGCCAGTTTATAATGACCAGCAGATCCCTTTGAGCCGGAGAAAAAGGTGAAATTGAGTAACCAAAGCAATACGATGGCTGCTATTATCAAGAGAGGTCTTCTATTACTGGAGGGGATGTTTCTCATGAAAGAGGCCGGAAGCGGCAAATACCCCGCCTTGTATCTGGGTTTGAAGTTATCCTTGGTTGGAATCCCGCCTAACATCGCTTCAATAATCAATAAAACTGCAATAACCTCAACAGATATATACGACGGATTGTATTTGGTGAACGATAGACGTGGTGATTTTGATTCTAGCACAATAAATTTGTTGGATGCTTGTGTAAATCACCTAGTGATAATGGAGCAAAACGAGCAGAACTAATCACCGTCACGTCCGGAATTGGCTGTTATAGTTAGAAATGCGATCCAATGAACTTGTTGATGTCAATTTGCGTTGGTAGATCTGAAAATCTATTTATGTCGATTTCCTAATTGGGGTGTTTGTTGTTTTGTCATATATTGTATTTGTGGTGTCATCATTTAAATCCATGACAATTATAAATAACATAATTATTGTAATTTATTCTCATGAGTCTTGTATTGTTTTTATAACTTCATACTTCTTTATTGAATAGAATTCTCTTCTATTATCGCCTCTACAACCACATATGACATACACTATATTACATTTAATTATCATGCTAAAGAGAATTTCTCATCAAATACACATCTAATCCTCGTCATCTTCATCTACACCATCATCCAATACTCTTCTTTCCAAGTCTTGTTCGATCTGGTCTTGATCTTTCCCACCAACCTGTTTCATTCTATCGGTCAAGAAAACATTCACTTCGTCCTGCAACGACGTCAATCTAGCTCTCAAGGCTCCTAATTCCGTGTCCTTGGCCTCACTTGGCTTGTCTTTATCTATTCCACCAGCATTCGTTACAATATCGCTTATACCAGTTGTCTTACCATCGGTGGAATGTGGACCTTCTCCCGGGGAAAATTCCTGTTTGAGATTTGGGGACTCGTATTTAGCATTGGGTATTAATTCCACCATGATCCTATTTGTTACAATCCAATGACCGTTCGGGAATTCTTCTTATGGTTCGTATTATCTCATCATCGTTGTGGAAGAAATACGATATTGTGTTTCACACGAAATCATCATCTCCTACAACAGAAGAAACGTCATAATCGTATATATTTACATGGTTTGTCTCTATTTCTATCTAATGACTGAAGGCTAAGATGGCAGCAGAACCAAGATTTCTTCTAATATCCACCTTGTCAACATCATGGGTATCTTCGACCTCACCCCATCTCTCAGTCTGGTAAATGGTCTCTAAGGTAGCAGCTCTAACAACCTCTTCAAGACTCAAATGTTCTCCAGAATCTTCTATTAAGTCATTGGAGGAATTGGCTCTCACAATGGCAACACCAGACAAAAACGATTTGGCGCTCAATGTGGCCTTTTCCAATGCTACCAACTCCCAGACGGTAATCTTGTCCAACCAAAGCATCACGGCCTCTTTAACTTCTTGTGATTGAGAATTACCTCTCAATCCGTGGATATCTGAGTCCAAGTAGGATAATTCAATTGGCTTGTTGAGTCCGGCGTTTTTGCCGAAAAACTGTTCCATTTCGGAAATGATAGGTCTGTAGATCTCCTCTTGAGCGACTCTTAAGGCACCCTCGTATTCTTCTGCTGGAGAAAACACCAAAAGGGTATCGGTATCTAAATATCTGAGTAAGTCGATCTTGATGTCGTCAATCTTTCCAACCTTGGCAAGAAGATCCGGATCGTTACTGGTTTGAGCTGTTTCGAGATCAATGGCTCTGGCGGTTATAGAGGTTAATGGAACAGAATGTGGCTTGATGGCCAACGATGCTAAATTGCTCCATTCATGCGCGATTAAATAAGCTAATTGTTTCTTGGATGCTGGAACTGTCAAAGTGTTTCCCAATGGAGTTCTGAGCGGTCTGGAATCCAATTGGATCTGATAGTGTTGATCAAGTGGCTTCACATCAACCTTCTCCCAGAAACGTTGTAATGTCTTTTCCAATCTGTTGGACTCGGTTTGGAGATTATTTTCAACTGTCTTTTCTGGAGGAGAGAAATGTGTACTTGTTCCACTTGCCGTTGGTTTGGCATAACTGGCAGCCAATGAGGTGCTGAACAAACGGAAATTAGCAGGTGTTCTGATGTTAGAAACAGATCTTTTTATGATATTTCTGGCCAACATTTCGTCTCTTCTTGTCTTTCTCTCTTTGAAATTTCTCCTTCGAGTAATATTCTTGTTCCTTTAGTTTTGATGATGTTGAAAAATGATAGAGCACGTGATTTAATTGTCGTGTGAAGCCGATTTTTCATTAAAGCGCGGCCAGATCAATCGACTATTCAAACGACTTATAAGAAACGAATTGAGAAGCCTTATAACCCAAGAAATTATAATCCCAACATGTCGGTCAACCAACAAGCTCTTCAGAAAGTGAGTGATTTTGTTTCAACGTTGTAGATCGTCTTATTAACAGTGGCAGCTCTTGATGGAGATGGACAGTCAATTGCAAAAGACACAAGCTGAATTACAAATATGTCAAGTACAAATAAATAGAGCCAATAACAGTCTGAGAATAACGACTTTGACTTCGCAGGAAATTAACTCCAACGACGATGATACGCCAATTTGGAAAGGTGTGGGTAAGATATTTGTGAGAAGTGATAAAAATGAATATTTGGAAGAATTGAATAGCACAAAAAAAGATCTTGATGATACCTTGAAGTCGCTTAATGTCAAGAAGAGTTATTTAGAGACGACATTAGAGAAGACAATTGATAACATGAACCAGATAGTTGGACCAAGACAATAATTGTATCATAATTCAATGTATATATTGTATTGGATGATGTAGTGTGATGATGGGCTTTAGTATAGGCGTAAAGTTATTAGGATGGAATGGATTATTTTTTATTTTTTGAAGAAAATTTGCGTCTTATGATTTGAGTGTCATTTCGACTCATATATTTTTTCTAGAGTCTTTTAGAGTAATATAGAGATACAATGCTTAATAGCACGGAATATGGAGAAAAAATTCTCCAACTGTTTTTTGAACTTAGATTGGAATGCAATATATTATTTCGTATTTTTAGGTTTGTTTCAGAATAATATTTCACATCAAATCGAAATATCACGTTATTCTATGTTATGGAGTGATTATATACAAAGAACAAAAAAAAATTAGAAAAATTAGCTGAAAAAATTATCCCCAATAATTTGTACATAATTTATAATGATTTTAAATAACATCCATATCGTAAACTCCCATCCGCCGAGAAACGTCTCTGAAATGCAGGTGTAAGTCTCTCCTAATCGGCATGATTCACTAGTCATTAATGTCGTCACTTGCACACAGGACAATGGAAGCATTCCCCACAAAAAATAGCAAGGTGGCAGGACAATGTCTCAGTCACACTAACATTCGTCTGGCACCCAATAATCCGCGTTATGACATGTTTAATCTCCCCATACGAGATACATGTCTCTCGCAGTGACTCGCCTTTTGGAGACTCACCCTTCATACAAGTCATTAAACGGCCCTTTTCGGGCATCTGCTTTAGGGAAATCTCACGCCCTACAACCGAGAATTTGTGTATTTAAACAGAAAAAAAACAGCTAGATAACCAATTCACACACGGGTCACTTTATGATAAATATTTTCTCTCTTTTCTCTTCCAATTTGCTCAATTCTGCGTGTCTTCCTTCCGCACAAAGCCCATACAGGACATGTGCGGCGCTCTGAGAAGAAAAATATTACAACCGTAAGACTTCTTTCAGCTAACAATTGTACATCAAGTGACCACGAGAAAAGCGAACTTCATCCAATCAGTTATATCCGATTGGTAGGAAATTGTTATACACATCTATAATATATCCCCTTTCCAGACGTACGAAAGCCCCGGTCACATTGCCCACAGATGGATATTCCCTTGAAGTCCAAGCCGAAGGTTTCTGTGGTCAATTTATTAACCAATCATCAATTAAATCAAGTCAACCAATCGCCCAATGGATCCTTGTATTCGCCCAATACTGCGGAATTCACCGTCCATTCCTCCACGGATTTGGAAAGACACTTTCCTGCGGAGATCTTGGCTCCAATCTCCTTGTCCATGAGTAACAACAACACACCCATAAAGCTATCGCCCCAGGAGTCTGGGAATGCCTTCACTTTCAATAGTTCATACGATTCCGACGTAGATTCCGATGTCGAGACTCCTCCGGCGAAATTGACTATAAACGTCCAGAAGAGAAGCCAACCCAGAAAGAAGACAAGAACATATTCCGAGACTGAAACGTCAAATTTCCATAAACAGACGGGTGAGAGATTATTTGACGACGAGAAATACCGTCCCAAACACACTGAACACTTTTACATCCAGGAGAATGAGCCCTTATCGTTATCTAAGACACATATCCCCATAGCGGAGGACTTTGGAAGAGACTTGACTGGCTTGGAAGATGAGTATATCCCCGGTTTGGATTTCAGTAACGTAATTTACCAATGGTTCGACGATTCTCGCTCCAATTCCGCATATAACTCCGCGGGGGTTACTCCTAACACTTCCTATCTCGACTTGAACCAATTGCATTCTCAAGTGGCGCCTAAGCCTATCATAAGAAATAAGTCGCCTTTGAAAGAGACGTCACTCAACTTTGATAATTATGACTATGAGGCCATTCTAAGTAAACTTCCTTCCAATTTCATCGATTTGCCCTTCAGTCAAAGAAGAAAGTTGATCAAAGGAATTAGTCCGTCCATTGATTATTCGCAATTTTCCCTTTTCGCAAAGAAGAACTTGAAAAGATCCTCAAGTACTACATATGCTTCATTATTAATCGACTCCTTATCCAAGTCTCCAGTGAGACCAAGACCTCAGAAGATCAATATTGATGATAAAGGGTCAATCATATTGGAACATGAGTTGGGAAACGTTATTGGATTTGGAGCATGGGGTGTGATTAGAGAATGTGTTGGAAATGGGGTTACCAGAGCAATCAAGATTGTTCGTACCAAGAATCCAGAGGTTTCTCGTTATTTCAAGAGGGAAGTCAGCATCTGGAGGGTATTGAAACATAAAAATATCTTGCCTTTACTTGATGAATTGGAAACCGACTATGCCACATTTTGTATTACAAATAGAATTTACGGTGGAACATTGTTTGACATAGTTCAAAAATGGGGAATTTATAACAATCCAAATACCACCATTACTCAAGAAGCCAGAATGATCTTAACAAAGAAATACACTCTTGATATATTAGAAGGGTTAGGCTATATGCATGGCATAGGTATAGTTCACGGCGATGTGAAGTTGGAGAATTGTTTATATGATGAGCATTTGAATTCAGTTGTTTTATGTGACTTTGGGATGTCCACCTATTTTTCCAAAGATTACAACAAGCTTCAAAGAAGACCATCAATCATAAGATCGAGATCTTCACAGGTACATTTGAAGAAATCCCGGACAGAATCGTACTTGAAGAGCCCTAATTTCTTCAAGGATGATACGAGATTTGGTATATCGAATATTCGGAAGAACCATGGGCCAGCGCCACAATCTATGGGCTGGAGTGATAGTAGACCTACAACTCCTGGGAGAGATACATCGCCCTCTCCTTTAGGCACAGTAGTAAATGTGAGTGATTTCAGTCCGTATAACGATAGAAGAAATTCGACCCCCGATGGTGTTCTTAATTCTGATTTACCTCATTCTCATATCGGTTCATTGCCTTACGCTTCTCCAGAATTGATTTTGCCCTCTCCTCCGCCCTTGGGACCTAGTGCGGACATTTGGGCTTTTGGTGTATTGTTGTACACTATGCTTGTTGGTAAATTACCATTCCAACATTCGTATGAGCCTAGATTAAGAGCCATCATCTCTGCGGGTAAATTTGACTATGAGAGTTTAACTAGAGCCTGTGAAGGCTATGAGTTGTTTGTTGATATTGTAAAAGGATGTTTAGAAGTTAATATAACTAGAAGATGGGATTTGGATTTAATCATAGAGAAGATGAATTCTCGTTGAGGATGTTGTGGTATTATGACTAGCATTTACGTTGTTTTTGAATTGTGGTTATTGTTTGTGCAAGGGAGCTTGTTTTTATATGTATTGGATATGTTGTATTGAACGTTGTCAGGGTTAAAAGTTAATATTGTGGTTAATAAAAATGAGTGATGATTACATATTGTAGAAAGGAATACCTTGAAGGCATGAGAATTTGCGAACAGTAATTTTATACAATTTGAAACATCACAATTAACAACTTCCATCATTACATCAGCCCATTATATGTTCCGCTGCAACATTATTCGCACTGATTGCACTTCCAGCTCCACTGGCCATACCACCAGTACTATAATTTATTCCCACTTCTGGCACTAGCGATGTACTCAATCCCATGACATACATGGTCATAAACATCACCACGCAATGTAAACCGAAACAATAACACATAAAGAGCATTCTACTTGCTCTAGTTGCCAAGATAGCTCTGGCAAAGCTAATGAAGATTCTCTCGAGAGGCGACAACTTGGAATTGATTCTTTCTTGTTCCTGTTGTCTGAACTTCTCTATAGGATGTAATCTCTCTTCGTAGTTCTGTTGATAATTTCCTTCCAAGTCAACCACAATCGAAGCTTGCGTTGTTTTAAGTTCCTTTCTCTTCACTGCTTGGCTTTGACTCAGGAAGGAAGAGAGATATCTAATCCGCTCATATAGTTCTTCATTATCTTTCTTCAACTTATTTATTGTTCTCTTCAACTCACTAATTGTGTTGAATTGCTTCTTGAGATCTTCCTCTAATTCCTTGTTTCTATTTCTGAAACGATCTCTCTGTTTGGTAACAATAGGCAAGATTGAAGGGTCCTGTTGTACAAGGGAAGGACCATCTGGATTGAAACCGCCTGCAATAGATGAAGCTGGAGAAACTCTGCCACCTCTTGTGGATCTGGTACCAGCTAATGGACCAACTTTAGAAATTCCTGAAATGATACTCATGGTGTCAAATTTGGCCCCAGTGTTGATTTCATGGAAATCTGCCAAGTCATTTTCCAATTTGGTGTTTAATTGACTGAACTTCGTCAATTCTTTGGTAGTTCCATCTAGTTGGCTTTCCAAGCTTTGGATTTTGGTCAACAAGGAATCATGTGTAGCTCTGAATTCGGCCACTTCCTGGGTCAATTTCTTATTTCTCGACATTAAAATAGATTCCACCTGGGATTTGGCACCACCATCTACATCACCAGCCTCGTCTTCTTCCTGGCCAAACTCAATTTGCTTCAACAAAATCAATTCTGTTTTGATATCGTCGTAGTCAAAGGTAACGGCTAATTTTTGTTTCAAATGACCAACCTCTGTAGTTAATTGACCCACTTCTCTTGTCAAGGTGTCAATTTTTGCATTACTTTGGTTAGATCCCGTGTCGTATGATCTTCTTTGATGCTCTAATCTTGCAATCAACAACGCATTTTCGCTTTCAAGTTCTGCCAATTTGGTATCATTCAATTCTTTCAATCTTTCGGTTTCCATTCCGGATTTGGTTATGGTGATGTCCCTTCTCAATTGCTCGTTTCTCTTTTCCAATTCGAAAGCTCTTGCTTGTGCAGCTTGGGCGTCTCTTCTCACAAGCTCCAATTCGCCAATAATGGACGATGAGCTTCTCAGTCCTCCATTTTCGCCCAATTCGTTATTTTGGTTCTGTAACTTCAATTGAGTCACTTCTTGAGAAGTGGTCAACTCCTCGATTTGCTTTCTTGATTCCGTCACTTGTCTACTCAATTCGATCTCCTTTTGTTGCCAATTTCGCTCCTTTTCGTCCAAAAGCGCCTGAAATTCGTCTTCCTTCGCTTTCAAGCTCTTGTTCAACACATCTGTCGCCCGTTGTTCCGACTTCAACATTCGGTCCTTTAATTGATCGTAATCAGCCAATCGGGCCAATTTCAAATTCAATTTGTTGACTTCTTCTTTCAAGCCATCAACTTCGGTCGAATCATAAACTGCATCTAGTGAGGCCTCCAATAACGGCTTGGGATCTGGTGCCTCCGAGATACTTCTATACACACCAAAGAAGTAACTCTCGACCGATTTATTCTTCTTCGTCAAGTTGTCAATCTCGTTCTGGTACAACTTCAACAAATTCTTGATTTGCTCCAATTTATCCTCATCCTCCAACTTCCTGAATTCCTTCGTCTTCGTTGCCAATTCCTTCCTACTGAGTAATGAGGTCTTCTGTTGCTCCTTGATCTCGAAGCCCTGTTGGTCCAAAGTCTTCTGTAAAGCTGGCAAATCTAGCTCGGCCCACGATTGCAACGCCTTTTCGAATTTCGACGAGTTTGTATCTTCAACACCTGGTGACGAGCCGCCACCATTGGCTTTATTGGCTTCTTCTTCAGCCATGTCGCTTATTTGAAATAACGAACGGTAAATTCTTCTTTGTCAGCGATAAAAAAAAAGAATCCGGAATAATTCCACGTGCACGTTACAATAAGATATTGATCCGCAATGTCGATTGAATATATATTCCTATCATTCTTCCCAATCACAGGGGATACTCTCCTCTAGTTGACACTTAAGCGCGACCGCCTCGGTCAACTTGTCTGCAGTCACGTGAAGCTCACGGCTGCAATAGTTAACATAATCTACATCGGTGATTTAAATTGAACAAATATATTGAGCTGAATAATTACTTGTTCGCTCCTATTTTCTAAATCAGTTACACAAAAATGTTACTAAAATTCTAAATCTAACTTCCCATCAAATTTTACTTCATTCTGATAAATACAAGAATCATCAGATGTTTATCATCTGGTTATACACCTGCTACCATAGTTGTCTCGGTCAGAGCCAGGTACCATGCATTCCGTATACAACCTTTTCCTTTATTTCTCCCGTGAATAGTATGCAAGTGCTTCATATGGAAATATCATGCTACTTAAACAGTCCATTAACAAACTATCGATGGTCGACATGTAACACAGTCTGACCTCCCGTGGATACATAGTTGTCAGATTATCGTCACCATATATTACAGTACAGTCGTCCAATTATCAGCATTCAATATCAACATGCCCAACCATCAGTTCCAACAACCTACAATCCATAAAACAAATAAATAATTTTGATTGTTCAACCAGCAACGAAAAGTATAACATCACACTCTTTTTTGTACGACAAAACAACCAAGGAAGAATTAAAGATTATGAAGAGTGGAAGGACCGACAGTAACAAACCTTAACACACATAGTAATAAAACAACAACATGAAAACATCCCAGCAACTGAAAAATGAACAATAATAACATAGACATACATACTACCGACACTCTATTTCATGGTGCCCATAGCTTGAAACTTTGAGGTGCGTCGATTGATAATGGTTTCACATCAACATCATCGGTAATCGATCCATTAGCGGATTCCCCGTTAACTTCACCATTCAACTTGCCTGCAGTATCAGCTCCTAATCCAACATTCACTGACGCTCTCACGGGCTTGTAAACCAATGACCTTATCTCCTCCAATTGCTCAGCAACTCTACTTAATTCAGGAATCTCTTTACCAATGTTCATCGTAGAGGCATGGAGTAGGTGCATCACATCATTCAACTTGTCATTAATTTGGAATGTTTGTTTGGAAAGTGCTAATCTATCCAAAAAGATCTCTTCTTGTTGCTTTGCTAATGTCTTTCTTTCTTTTTCTAAGTTTTTCTCTAATAGCGACAATTTGTTCAATTTGATATCCACCTTCGATAGTTGATTATTTATGATAACTGACATTAATTTGTTCATTTCTCTTTCATCATAAGTTGCAAAGACGTGACTTCTGGCCCCTATTATACCAAATGCATTACTAGCTGCGTCTTTCACATCTTTGAGATCGTCTGTTTGTTCTTCTGGTTTAGCTAGCTCCTTGCCTTCATTTAACTTTGCCTCCAATTTTTCATCCATCACTTTGATTGCCCTGGATGAGGCAGCAGCAGCCACATCTGGATCCACAATCGATGCCAAAAATGCCAATGTAGACATCACGGGATTGTCAGCAGAATTAAATGGCAAATGTGGAGCATACTTTAAAGGTCCCAACTTGTCTGGGTTCTTCTCCAAAAATGGATCTTCTATTGGCAATTGTAAGAATCTAACAATACATTGTTCTGGGGTTTTGGTTCCGATTTTCAAAGCAATCTTGTACCAATCATTCTTAAACTCCTTGATACCTTCGAGTAAACTCTTTAATTCATTCTGCGTCCAATTCTTATCTAATAGGCTTTCTTGTGATTCTGCACGTTTGATTTTCTTTTGTTGGGGTTCTTGTTGTTCCTCGCCATTACCATTTGCTAATGCGAGTTCAACTCTATCACTACTTTCTATACTTCTTTTTCCTAATAATTGCTTCAATCTGGTTAAATCTTGCAACTCGGTTTGCGGTTTATAGCTTTCAAATGGAAATAATCCTCTGGGAGCATCATACGACACCTTGAAATCTCCAGTATATGACGGTTCAACCATGTGCGGTTTGTAATCAGGATTCACTTGGTAGTTGATTAAGCCCCATTTGTTCAAGAATCTGTGAACTCTCAATATGGTAGCTGCATCGCCCACCAAGTTACGACGACATGAAGTCACGGTCAAGTATTCATTTGGATTCAAACGATATGAATTTATCATGAAGTTTCTATATTGAAGATATATTTCCGAGGTCTTGGACTTGAATCTGTTGTTGAAGAACTCAACGAGAGATTCTTTCTCGATGCGATGGATTGTTTTTACATTGAACCAACTAGCATATGATGGGATCACTATGGTATGTGTTTGTTTGACATATGATTCCTTCTCCTCAGATAATGGCGCAGGTGTTTCATCTTTCATTACCAATTGATCGGGTTCTTTGCTTGGTTGGACTTCATCACCCTCGTCCTCATCGTCTTCGTCATCTTCATCTTTCCCATCAAGTTCCATATCTTCTGTGCTTACTTCCAATTTCTTCTCCGTTTCGTCAGAAACCTCTTGCTTGACATCAACGACTTCGTCTTTGACAGAAACTTCATCCGTCTTGGAGTCCTGTAGCGTCTCTTCCACAAGACCATCTAAATCATCGGGTATTGCGAGAGAAACCTCTTCAGATGCTAAGTTCAAGGAATCATCAGCGGATGCAAGTTCGTCTATTGTTGGCTTGGACTCCTCTATTTCTTCAGGCTCCTGTTGTGCTTCGTTGGTTTCGTCTATGGCATTGTTATCTTCAAGTTGTTCATCTTCGTCTATATCGTCCTCCTCCGGAATATCGAGCTCATCCTGGGGATCTTCGTCGTCCTCTATATCATCCAACAATTGTGAATCTTCGTCGTCGTCGTTGTCACTTGGGACCGCATCCATGAGACTTTCGCCAGCTAGACTCTCTTCGTGTTCGATAGGAAGTTCGTCCATGTCTAGATTGGCGTCATGATCAAGACCATCATCGTGTGCTAGCGTCTCGCCAAGGTCCAATGGCCCGTCTTCGGTCATCGTGTTTAAATCTAGCTCCATGTCGGTGGCTTCTTCGTTTGACATTTCCCAAAACACGGTATTATATTAGAATGACAATTGGAAATGGAGCCAATGGGGGATAATGGGCAAGTAAATCAATTAATATTACAATACAGCAAAAATATACAATCGGATGGAACGCGACTCTTTGCAAAAAGTTGTCCCACTATAGAGATACAAAATACGACACGACCACAATAACACCCTACAGCTATTAAAACCAGGGTCTATTATAACAATCAATCAGTCTCGATATCCCACGATGATTGGCTGTTCAATTCGTTCTTACGCAATTGCTCAATGTCCGAGTATCTACGCGTCGCAAAGTCTGGGGTTCCCCTTATCTTGTTTATGTTATGCTCTATACACTATGAAAATTTGCCCAACTTCGAATTTTTGGGAAACGGTGGGACGCCGGAGCCATAAGTTACCCGGGGATGGAAGGCGGGTCCCGTGGTGTCGCAACCAATAGGAGAGATGTAACTGGTGATAGAGGGTGGTTATGGCCTGGTCTATATGATAATACACATACACTGCGATTATCCTCCGCCAGAAATGGTTGCAAATGCCTGATCTCGTATATTTAAGCTCCAGTATGTCAAGCTTATTTTTTTTGCTATAAGAGGTATTCTCATGTACCACAACCACACCCACATCAGCCTGTTGTGCTACATGCGATGATCAGAATATTTTTAATTTCATCTTACATATACGGGCTTCATCGACCCCCTTATCTAGCTAGTTGCCGCAACCGTCCTCGTCACATAGGGTTGTGTGGTGAAACTCCTCTTTCGGGGAATTATGTATGCATCATCATTAGTTGATACAGTTTGGCTTTGGCAATGAATGTATGGCCTACAGCCGGCAACTACCCATCTGCACAGGAAATTTCTCTTCTCTGGCAGCAACACAAAGGGCAATTTTTGACCGGGACGGCTCTCTCAACAGAGTCACCCCATCTCTTGTAGGGTCGTTATGGGTCTCGTTAGATACCCATCACGCTCTTCTACGTCGCAGTCGACCTCTCTACGCTGAAACTCCGGCCGTTTGATTGGAGAACCGGCCCACCCCTACACATATCCATAAAACCTAATATGTAATCTGACAATGCATATACCTAACTGTTTGCGTCGAAATGTCCCAGACTTCCAAAATCCCTCTTATCTTGAGATGCCAGGATCACCTTAGCTGATGGGTTGGCGTGATTATTTGCTGGCGACAGCTATTGCCACTGTGCAACCTTGCCATCTAGTGCTATCTCCACCGCTTAGTGTGATGCTACGTCCTACATTAGAGTTGCCTAACACATCGAGTGCCATTCCCTCTTACTGCCCCTTTTTCTCCTACCCACAGAATGTAGAGCGATTCAACAGCAATTAAAAGTCATGCATGTGGAATTAATGTTGTACCTCAGACTTCAATACAGCAGCAATGGCGTCCAACCCAATCTCCTGGCGAAACGTTCCCAAGTACTAAACGTATACAACTGGCGCCCCTAAATTTCATTACAGCTACGTCTCTACAGCTCTACATATACACATATCGACCAGTACATTGGTTGAATACCAAACAAGAGCCATACCCTGGTCCCAGTAGCACAGGTATCGACAAAAGAAAGAAAAAAGCCCTTCCCCTACGAGCGTTGCATTCCGAGTTTCGAGTGGATGTCTTCAGTATCAAACTATATGTCTGAGCTTTCCTCGTTAGCTGTCTCCTAGGCTACCACGCAATATGCTAAAGCAGATGCATCACTGAGTTTCTCTGATATTTCAAAATCTCAAAGTCACGTGCGTGTATCTATGGCGCCTGCCCTAATGTGACTGTCCTTCACTTGTCTGACGCACTGGATGGTGTGTCAAGGTCGAAAACGACCTGCGCGACCCAAAACACCGCGGTTTTCATGCTGTAGTGCAAACACCACATCGTTAACTATGGCAGATTCCCGTTAACTATGGCAAATTCTTTTTCCACTGCGAAAATCCATTTCGAAAATTTGGTTAGTAGTGAATTTTATATTACTTGAAAAGAATCATTTTGATACTTCGTCAGTCTATACCACCAACTAAGTAATAAATATATAGAAATGGTTCGTTACGGTGCTACTTCAGCTAACCCAGCTAAATCAGCTTCTGCTCGTGGTTCATACTTAAGAGTTTCATTCAAGAACACCCGTGAAACTGCTCAAGCCATCAACGGTTGGAACTTACAAAAGGCTCTTACCTACTTAGAACAAGTTTCTAACCACGAAAGAGCTATTCCTTTCCGTCGTTTCAACTCTTCCATTGGTAGAACCGCTCAAGGTAAAGAATTCGGTGTCACCAAGGCTAGATGGCCAGCCAAGTCCGTTAAATTCATCTCTGACTTATTAAAGAACGCTGAATCTAACGCTGACTCTAAAGGTTTAGACACCGAAAAGCTTGTTGTCTCCCACATTCAAGTTAACCAAGCTCCAAAACAAAGACGTCGTACTTACAGAGCTCACGGTAGAATTAACGCTTACCAATCTTCCCCATGTCACATTGAATTAATCTTAACCGAACAAGAAGAAGCTGTTGAAAAGGCCTCTGACGACAAGGTTGTTAGATTATCTTCTAGACAAAAAGGTAGATTAGCTTCTCAAAAACGTATTACTGCTTAAATGTCAAACAAAGAATAGAAAATTTAATTTATGTCATATTATTTTATCTTTTTCATGTTTAAGTATTAATAAAAAATTATCTGATTTCACTGGGTTTTTGTGTATCATTGTTATAGCGGTTAAAGGATGTATATACTTTTAATTGATGAAGACATTGATAAAGGTTATAAATCGCTGTAATATGTAGCTCTCTCTAAAATCATGGGTCACTCTATAAACTCATCTGTCTCTCTTTTCTTGTGCTCATCGCTGAGGTCTCCAGTATGGAGAACAGAAATCATACCAGTTGCTAGTTTTTATTTGTACTTACCACCTCTCTAAACAGTGTGGTTAATGAGATTTTGATGAAGTTAGATTTGTTATAGTCTTGGCCAGTGGTTTATCTAGGATTCATCTCGACGATTGTTGAGAAGATGTAATTTCTAGTTCATTCTCTAATTCCAGTCGTCCCAATTACATGAGCCTACAACTTTTATCGTTTTACTTTGAAGTTCCGATTGAATCAGCCCAAAATCACTTTCCAATAATGGATTATTTTTTTTGAGATCATAATAGCTGGAGTAGTATATATACTTCCCAGAGAACACACAACCCGATACTCATCTTCAAGACTGAAAATTTAGATATATGTACGTAAACGGAATTTTATAGGCTGAGGAATACAATATGCTGCAAAGTTGTCTTGAAATCTCCTACGATCCTAAAATAGGAAAGGATTGGTTCTATATTGGGAAAGATATATAAACTTCTTGGAATAGAAGGGATTTTAATTTAGAGTTCTATAACTTTAAGATTATTGTTGTAGATAATAGATAGTTTCTTTACAATTTACCATTTACCTGAAGCTGATAATGATAATGATAAAGATACAAAAAAATCTTGAAATAGAAGTTAAGATTAAATTAATATCATAAAATTAATATCATAAAATTAAACAAAATCTTAAGATCGACAATTCGATATATATATTTTCTACGTTAATCTCCACATTGAATCTTAATATTGGGTATAAATATGGAATACAAATATCTATCATATCTCATAACGAAATTGACACAAAATTTCCACTAAAAAATACTATCACTCAAACAATTTATATATAATTTGATCAAATATAAAGTCATATTCACCAATCAACAATAAATGTCTTCAACCACTAATCATCTATAATAGTAAACAGCCTCTAAGCTACTGTGCGGCTCATGCCCACGCGAAGTCGCGAACTCGACGTGGTTTTTGGTGTCGTATAGGACGTTTTGGGTGGAAAATATCAAATGGGTAGGAACGAATCAAGAAAGTTGACGATTTATTCTCCTGATAGACGAGTGATCTCAACATATTCTTATTAAAATGGATAAAGTTGCTGCTAAAAACAAGTTTGTTGGCGAATTTGAAAAAATCGTTGCTGAATTGCAACAACTCTTGAAACAATATGGTATGCCAGCCGAAGCCATAGAATGGTTCACCAAGAGTTTGGACTACAACACTCCAGGTGGTAAATTGAACAGAGGTTTGTCTGTGATCGACACGTTTGCTATTTTGAAGGGATACAAATCCGCCGAGGAATTGTCATCCGAAGAATATTCCAAACTTGCCTTATTGGGATGGTGTATCGAGTTGTTGCAAGCCTATTTCTTGGTTGCCGACGATATGATGGATGCTTCCAAGACCAGAAGAGGTCAACCATGTTGGTATTTGGCTGAGGGTGTCGGTAATATTGCTATCAATGACTCCTTCATGTTGGAAGGTGCCATTTACATGTTATTGAAGAGCCACTTCAAGAAAGACAGCTATTATGTGGACTTATTGGAATTGTTCCACGAAGTCACCTTCCAAACCGAATTGGGTCAATTATTGGATCTCGTCACTGCTGACGAACACATTGTCGACTTGTCGAAGTTCACCTTAGAAAAACACTCCTTCATTGTTATCTTCAAGACCGCTTACTATTCCTTCTACTTGCCAGTCGCTTTGGCCATGTACGCTGCCGGTATCAACTCAGAGGAAGACTTGAAGCAAGTCAGAGACATCTTGATCCCATTGGGTGAATATTTCCAAATCCAAGACGATTTCTTGGATTGTTACGGAACTCCAGAACAAATCGGTAAGATCGGTACCGATATCAAGGATAACAAGTGTTCATGGGTGATCAACCAAGCCTTATTGAAGGTTACCCCAGAACAAAGAAAGGTTTTGGACGAAAACTACGGTAAAAAGGGTGACGAAAACGAAGCCATTGTCAAGAAGCTTTTCGGTGAGCTAGGAATCGACACCGTTTACTACGAATACGAGGAAAAGATCGTTGGCCAATTAAAGCAAAAAATTGCCGAAGTTGACGAATCAAGAGGCTTAAAGAGAGATGTTTTGACCGTCTTCTTGAACAAAATCTACAAGCGTTCCAAATAAGACTCTTAATAAAGACATAGACCTAGACACAAGTCGTAGCTACAAACCGCCAGTAATATTCACAAATGCATGTATTCTAAACCGTAATAATAAATTAACTATGAATTGTCTTAGACGTTGACGATTTCTAATTCTTCTCTACCTTCCTTGGTGTACAAGAACTCGTTGTAATCTCTGGCGTCAACCCAGATTTTCCAGACAATGGCGGCTGGGAATAAAATGTAGAACATTTGGTTTCTAGTTCTTCTAGCAGTGTTGAAGATGGCGTTGTATAAAGCACCCTTGAAAGGCTTACCAACGTATGGAGAGATGGTGTATGAAGTGACTCTCTTTTGGACAGGACCTCCCATGCTACCCCACCAACCCATATAGGCTTTTGGACCGACGTGACCAGCCATTTTGTTTATTTATTGATTTATTGGTAAATTGATTAACAAACAAACTCGTTATATAACACCCGATAACTTTACGTCTTGCTGTGTACACTGTAATTTTTCGAATTGGCTGTAATGAATTTTCGCGCGTTACAATTGGCTGGGCGAAATGGGTGGAGAACGACTTTTGCGATCAGATCACGTGATCTATTGTATGATGAAAAGTATATACATCATATTTCATATCCAGAATAATGGACCTGCCCTCTTCTCGCTCTACAGCTCTTATTCCTAACATTTTATTTTATCAGACATGAAATGACAATAATGATAATGACCTAAACTAACTATTATACAACCAGAAAGATCTCGGCTCCCTAATTACCTCTTCTTCTACTCTTACCTGGTCTTTTAGCAGATTGTCCCTTCATCTTTCTAGACGAGAAACCACTGACATCAGAACTGGACTTAGAATCATTTTCTCTGCTGAATCTCTTTTTACCACCGAAACCGAACTTCTTGTCCTTTGCTTGTCTCTTGAAGTTGGAGCCTCCTCTTCTGTCCTTTCTTTCTTCAACATCAGCAGTGGCTTCTTCAAGAGCAACATCGAACTCGTCATTTCCTATGTCATTGGATTGTCTCTTTCTCTTCAAGGTCTTGATCTTGTCCAAGGTTTCCTTCTTGGACTTGGCTCTCTCTTGTAAGGTTGCGTTTTGGACTTGCTTACCGAACTTCTTCAAGTGTCTTTGTTTCTTAGCTTCTTCACTAGCCTTCTTGTCGGCAGCTTCTTGCAATAACTTGCTCTTTAATTTATCCATGTGCTCGTCGCTTTTAATCATTTCTGCGAAATAGTCCATTGGTCTGGAGAACGGAACCTTCAACTTCAAGATCTTGGTTCTGGCCTCCGTAACAGCGTCCAAACTTTGCTTATAGAAGGCAAGTTCACGGTCGGTATCATCGTAGATGTCTCTGATGTTGGCATCGGTTCTAGCGGTAGCAGTGACAGATTGATGTTCAAGGAAAGAATGTTTGGCCCATGGCAAGGCAATTCTGGCTAACGAATCCTTCAAGGCGGCCAAGTTGTTGATGGTCAACTTAGTGTGTGGAACAATGTCAGCATCAGAATCAATTTCAACATCAGATAATGGAACGTCTTCTTCTTCTTCATCTTCCTCGTCTTCGTTTTCTTCTTCATCATCTTCATCATCTTCATCTCCTTCTTCAGCATCCTCGAAAATATCGTCTTCACTGTCACTGGCAGCCAATTTTTCCAAATCTATGTCTTCTTCAACTTCTTCTTCCTCTTCCTCTTCGTCTTCCTCAATCTCTGCAACAATCTCTTCGTCTCTCTTCAACAATTTGTTCAACTTTCTTTGCTCCTTTTTACTCAAAGTATCACTTTTGTAATCGTCTTCGGAAACAGCCTTGGTCTTGACAACCTTGACTTCCGCAACAGGTGCAACAACAACAGGCTTGACAATCTTCTTCTCGGCCTTTTCTTCCTTGGCTTTGACAGGTTTGGACCTGGATTTGTCAATGTTCTTTATTATTTGCTCATTTTTCAAGGCAGTTCTTAATCTACCGTTACCAACAGCCATTTTGCACGAATGGATATATCTACGAGCGGGTCAGTTTATAATACTACTAGTATATATCTGTAAGATCATCGCTTAGAAGAAATTTTCAAATTTCTGCTAAATAAAATTTCGCAGAGATGAGCAGCCCACATACGACCCACATATGGTGCACCGAATATAGGGACAGAAAGTAACACCTGGCCACTTGGAAACTCGAGAGCCAAATGGAAATATATAGAGAAAATTTCGCGATTAAATAGCTAAATAAAAAGTTAGACCCGAAATGAGTCCATTAGTGCAATAAAATCAAAAATCCATTGTGTTCCAACTCATGTTGTTGGAAGGGTCTGGCCGTCTGCCCGATATGGACTCGCTGTCGTCTATTCACGCTAAATGTATTCGGTGCAGACCTCTGACATGAACAAACATATTCTACGATTTGTAGCATTACGCGATACAAGACAAGCCAGTAACATGCACAATAACATGATGACAGCTCGAGGGATCTTTTGTGTGGTGTTGGTGGTTATTATCTCGATTTTGTTGAGACAGAATCAGGAGCAAACTCGCCAAGTGAAGCACCACAATCACAAACTTGCAACAAATTCTTACTTTGTGGAAAGGGCCCCAGTCAGAGATCGAGAGCAGATTGGCGGGGAAAATGCTACAATTGTCATGTTGACAAGAAATTTCGAACTCAAGGGCGCATTATCTGCCATGAGGTCTTTAGAGGACAGGTTCAATAAACATTATAAGTATCCGTGGGTGTTTCTCAACGATGTTCCCTTCCACAGGGACTTCATAGAACAAACGACCTTGATGGCCAGTGGGAAGACGTATTACGAGCTCATTCCCACCGAGGACTGGGATAGACCGCTGTGGATCAATGAGACGAGATTCGAGGAGAACTTGAGGAACCTGGAGGAGGCGGGTGTTTTATATGGTGGTTCGCCAAGTTACAGAAATATGTGTCGCTTCAACTCCGGGTTTTTCTACAAACAAAAGAGATTACTAGATTACGAATGGTATTTCCGCGTGGAGCCAGACGTGCAATACATGTGTGACTTCAATTACGATCCATTCAAGTTACTCAGGGAAAATAACAAGAAATATGGCTTCGCTATCACCATTTACGAGTACGAAAACACTATTCCCACTTTATGGCCCACGGTGGAGGGTTTCATGGATAAATATCCCCATTTAGTCCATGCCAACAATTCTTTGGATTTCATCACCACCAAAGACGCCATCGGCGACAAGACTTTGATGATCCAAAGCAGCACAGATTACAATTTATGTCATTTTTGGTCCAATTTCGAGATCGGGAGTCTCGAATTCTTCCGGTCTGAACCCTACGAGACCTATTTTAAACATCTAGACGAGACAGGGGGGTTCTATTACGAGAGATGGGGGGATGCTCCGGTGCATAGCATCGGCTTGAATTTGTTGCTCGACAAGGCGGAGATCCACCATTTTGAAGATATCGGCTATTATCACGCTCCATTCTTAAGTTGTCCCAGTTCCATGGACTTGAGGTCTGTGAAGAAATGTGTTTGCAAGTCCATTGGGGCAGAGTCGCAGTTGGTCGACTTGGATGTCTACAGTTGCTTGTCGAGATGGTGGAAATATGGCGGCGGGAAAAAGTTTATACAGGAAATAGACTACGAATATTTCGATTGAGACGAATTTGGAAATTGCAATTAATGTTTGAAGGCTGTTTTACTCATTATCTTCCATTCTGGGCCGGCTCCGGTAATG
The DNA here is from genome assembly GCA_030573195.1 of Nothofagozyma chilensis. Classification (NCBI taxonomy): domain Eukaryota; kingdom Fungi; phylum Ascomycota; class Pichiomycetes; order Serinales; family Cephaloascaceae; genus Nothofagozyma; species Nothofagozyma chilensis. The sequence goes on from JAJMCV010000008.1 coordinate 70,357, forward strand.
GCACCCTGTTAGTCGTGCACTCCTCCAATCTGAAAAATTTTATGGAAGAAGGCAAATACTCATAGCTAAGATAAGTCAATAAGAGGTCTCAACTTGTATATAATCCGTAACTCGTATATTATTTCGTAATGTCTGTCGATCATACTAGAGATCCATGTCCTATTGTCATCCTTAACGATTTCGGTGGTGCCTTTTCCATGGGTGTAAGTGTCAACTCAAGCATGTAGTGTGAACGGGGCCAAATACTAACAATGTCCAGGTTATCGGTGGTTGTGTGTGGCATGGTATCAAGGGGTTCAGAAACTCGCCATTAGGTGAGAGAAGAGCCGGTGCCATCAACGCCATCAAGGCCAGAGCCCCAGTTGTCGGTGGTAACTTCGGTGTTTGGGGTGGTTTATTCTCCCTTTTCGATTGTTCCGTTAAAGGTATCAGAAGAAGAGAGGATTCGTGGAACGCCATCATCGCCGGTTTCTTCACCGGTGGTGCCTTGGCCATCAGAGGTGGCTGGAAACACACCAGAAACTCCGCCATTACTTGTGCCTGTCTCTTGGGTGTCTTCGAAGGTGTTGGTATGATGATGCAAAGATTTATGGCTCAGAAACCAATGGCTCCAGCTTACCCTGAAGAAGCTTTGGCTGCTTGATTCAGTTCTCATACAGATGGGGCCACCAGCTCCATCCTTTCTATCATCTTGGGATTTATTTATATTATTTTAATGAGCTTTTTTTTATGATGTTTATTATCTTTTGCATTCATTATTTTGTTGAAGAATTTTGTTGGGGTACTTAAATTAAAAGTTGGACTACTTGTATATATACACTTCGTATCTAATGAAACTTATGTTTGACTTTATCGTATCTACACCTGTTTTATAACCCATGTTATTGACCCCTTGTTACCTGTATAAAAAATTTAGAATGATAAAAGAATAAGCTAGAGAAATAGACTGAAAGAAAATGTATTTAATCGATCAAGCTCTTGACGCTGGTAAATTTGCTATTCATACCACTCTCAACAAAAGACAAGTTGGAGTTGGAATCAGAATTCACGTTCCTTGAAGTCGCTATCGCCGATTGTGAATGTGTAGAATCGTAAGAACTCGACGAATCCGACGAAGAAGTTGACGATAACGATTTTATTAACGGTGACGACGAGCTATTCTTTTCAAAGTATTGCGACTGTTTAAACTTGTTATTGGTTGTGGATGCATTGTAGGATGGAGGAGGTTGATGATCATCGTGCGGTATGGAGGGCGATGAGTCCTGTTTTCTCGAAGAAGATGCCGATGAACTTGCTTCAAAGTTGTTATTGCTGTTGCGATTATTGTTGCTCTTTTCTGTTCTCCCGCCAGAAATATTTCCAGGACCGGGTGGTTTCCAATTCCCAGTGAACTTGATCGAATCATTGACAAATGGATGCAATATTGCTTGATGAGGAGTCCATCTTTCCAAAGGATTGAGATTTAGAACCCCATTCAAAAAATCAATCAAACATAACCTGTCCATTTTCTCCTTGTCAATCATGGCCGAGGTCATCTTCTTCGATGGAAGTTTATAATTTAATATGATATCTTTCAACAAAACGTGACGGAAGTAGTCTTTGTTGGGCTTCTCATCCAAATTTGGAAATTGTGCAGCATATTCTTTCATATCTTTTAGTTGGAATGATTTCTTGCTGGTCACATAGGTGGAGGGCACCTTATTGAAGAAATTTGACGTATTCTTCCCCATTTCTAACATGTAGGATGGTGGTGACCCTAGCATCTTGACAATTCTCGATATCTGATTGTATTCCGAAGTACCTGGGAATAACGGTAATCCCAAGAATAATTCAGCAACAATGCAACCAAAAGACCAAACATCAATTGACGTTGTATAGGGTAAACCTAACATCACTTCAGGACAACGGTAGAATCTGGACTGAATATAGGTATAAAGTGTTTGTCTCTCAAAACAAGCGCTCCCCAAATCGATGATTTTGATCAACGGCTTATCCGGATGGAAGAGTAGAATGTTTTCCGGCTTCAAATCGCAATGAATCAATTGACTGTCTTTCAATTTGATCAAACCCGTCAACAATTGTTTGGCAAATATCTTGACCAATTTGATAGATAGTCCGTTGAATTGATTCTGTTTGATCAACTCATACAAATTGGACGACAAAAGTTCGAACACAAGACACAAATGTTCTTTATGTATGAATTTGTCTCTTAGTCTGATGAAATTGTCATCATTGTCCTCAGGATTCTGCAAGTTTTCTTGGAGACTCTTGTGTGGTATCTGATGCTTATTGAGGAACTCCAAAATCGAAACTTCCGTCAATGACTGGTTTAAATATGCTGGTTTTGACTTGATCACTTTGATGGCCACGATTTCCTGGTTCATCAAGTTCTGACATTTGACAACCTGGCCAAATGTTCCCTGTCCTAGAATGTCCAAGACGATGTATTTCTTGTTATCCTGCGACCCCAAGATGTCGTTCACATACAATATGTAATCGCTGTCCTCATTATCGTAGCCGTTATTGAATTTGGGCTCGCTTGGCTTCGTCAATACACGTCTGGGGTTCGTGGAGGACTTGTAATCAAAGTTGGGCTGACATATCTGGAACGTTGACGGTAATGCAAGGGTTAGGGCAACCAAGGGCGATATTGTGGTGGAATTGATCGATGCTCTTCTGTACTTGGGATTGGAATTCACCACCGGATTCAAGTCTAATTTGGATTTGATCTTATGAACCCTGGGGATGGGCAAGTATTGCTGACTCACCACCGAAGCAGTTCTGGCGTGAAACCGTCCAGATTGCCCGTATGGAACGTTATTCTGTTGGAGTTGTTGTTGGTAATTTGTCACAGCGATGGAGGATCTCCGGTTCAATGGCACACTGTTCTGTAGCGAAACATCCTGAGAGTTGTAATAAGGGAAGGGGTTGTCGGCCCTGGTGGGTGGGATGAACTGCTGCTGTTGCTGCTGCTGTTGTTGCTGTAAAATGTCGTATTCGTAGGTGATGGGCAATTGGTTGGCAAAAGAATGTCTGGGAGGCGTCTGTTGAAGAAGCACATTGTGTTTGGTGGGGGAATTGGATCCTGCTTGCTGCTGTGGTGGTTGGTTTGGAGGTAGCCCATTGGCTGGCACGAGGGGCACACCACCCTGTTGCGAGTTGAACCAGGGATTTCTGAAGCCAGGAGATTGTTGGGTCGACGGAATGAACGGATTCTCGTTCTGGTTCTGGTTCTGTCTCCCAGGAACCGCCGGTGGATTGCTGGCACCATTGGGATGTGTCCGTTGATTCGGCGGAATCGACCAATTACCTCCTATCGAATTGTGTCGGTTGAAATTGTAAGCCATCGTGTCTCGGTCAATCCGATCGCCCAGTTACTTGTTCTTTTCGGGCTCTCTTTCAAATAACTTGCTCTCACTTCCCTCCACTGGTCTTCTCCATCTTGCACAAACAAAACTTGCCAGTTGGTGTTGGCGTGTGTGCACCGATCAATTGACCAATGAGACCGAAAGATGTGGGGGTACACAGATACCGATTGATAGATATATGGCATATAGGGGGTATTATATACATTACGAGTTGTGGAGCTGACAAGGCCCATGCCCACGGGTTTTCACTGCTATGTCTTTTTGTTGTGCTTAATCGTTTCGAGACATGTTCTGTAGGGTGATCGTCTAATTATCACACGAGGTGAATAAATCCGAGTGTTCGCCTCGTGTGGATGAAAATTAATGGTCCTTCGAATATTTACTGTGTGTCTCCATGTTTGTTTTCCATGGCGTCTCATCTACAGGGATATTGATCTAGTCGCAGCTTTTCTGGCGGGTTGATGGTTGTCAAATGTGTTCTCGTTAAAAGTTACCAATTCTGCGCGTGGGTGGTAGAAGACGTACAATGTGATGACATCAAATGCCCAGCATCATTGTCCACAGCAAAAAAGAGAATGGGTGTGGATAATCCATGATTGCAGTAATGTAACTGCTGCATTTTGCCCTCTTTTGGCCCTCGTCAATATGCACTTGTCCACGAACCCCTGAACCTTCCTTGTCTCATCTAATCTTTTGCCCTACATAGATAACTTCGGTCTAGCATGCCCTATGTAGATGTGGAGGGAGAATTGCGTGTGCAGGTCAACATGATCACATGACCTGTTTCTCTCTCTCGGGTCGTCCCCCAACCACCTCGGATTGTCCAGCGATGAAAATCAACCACAATAAACGAACTCCATCGAAAATGATATTGAACAGAAATAGATAATATAGCGAGAATTCTTAGTTGTTGAGAGAACTCGTGAAAAGATTTGCGTCGAGATCATAGTTATCCTTAAAAAAAACTGTTTATAGAACCCGCATATCAACCAAGTAGATTGATCACTTTTACTCAACATATATATATAACACATAATTAGACCAACAAGATGAACGTCAGTACCAGTGCATTGGGTGTCAGAAGAAGAAGACCAACACAAAATATCGACGACGAAGAAAATGCCACATTATTGAAATTGGGCCCGGAATTCGACTTGAAACAAATAAACCACGACGGAGAAGAAGAGGACTTGATAGCCTTGAATTTATCAGAAGCCAGAGTGTTGATCAGAACCGCCTTGAAGCAAAGAAAAATAGCCAATTCGTCGAATAATTATGACGAAAACCTTTTGGAGGACGACGACAACGAAAACGAGAATGAGGACGACGTTTCCAACATTGCCTTGGCTCCCAATGCAAACGAAGTGTTGCACAAAACCTTAAACTACTTGACCAATTTTGCCAGATTCAGGTCGTCTGCGTCGACACAGGCTGTTGAGGAATTGTTGTCTAACGAATCGTACAAGAACTCTTTGCATCCGTTTGAAATAGCACAATTGGGATCGTTGACCTGTGACGAGGTTGACGAAGCCAAGACATTAATACCCAGTTTGGCTAATAAGATAACCGATAACGAATTACAAAACTTGTTGAATGAGTTGAGAAGATTAGAGACTCCTTATTGAAGGGATGCAGAAAGACCGTAGGTGATTGTATTAATAGAACGAAAAATTGTAATGGAGCCCATGTAGCTATAATATGTGTTTGACTAACGTTTAGTGCCTTTGTCGATATCTCGTGGTTAATGCCGTTCTTCTCGTTTTCTGTCGTGTCGGTCTAATTGGCATGCTACTGTTTCTAACGAGGCAATGATCGCTAAGATTATGCGTGGCTGCTATTATTTAGGAGAAGCAAAAACTGTCATTGGGAAGAATAATATTTATATATCGTCAGCGAATCCTTCACACATACACACATATATATATATATTCGTACAAAAGTATGGTGAATTATTCCGAGCTGAATGATGATTCAACCGTCCAGCCCGATCTACTGGTGCCGAACACTGCCCATTTGAATACCAATTCAACATCCTCCACGGCGAATGTTGGTACTAGCTTCTTTGATTATGATGTTGAAGATGACGAAATCGAGGCCATTGAACACTTCAAATATAAACAAGATTTGGAGAGAAAATTGACGGTTTCTTCCATCATTGATTTGGGGTTCTCATTGATGAACATCCCTTTCGGAATCTCTTCTACATTATATATAGCACTTATCGACGGTGGAAATGTCACAATACTTTGGGGTTGGGTCATAGTTTCAATATTCAACATCTTTGTGGTTCTCTCATTGAGTGAAATCATATCCAAATATCCCACAGCTGGTGGAGTGTACCATTTTAGCGCCATCCTCTCCAATGAAAAGTATTCTTTGCTAAGTAGTTGGATAACGGGATGGTTTCTTTTGATTGGTAATTGGACCTATGCTATTTCGATCTTCTTTTCTGGGGCTCAATTCATTCTTTCCATTTTTGGCTTGAAAGACGTCTATTACAAGAAGGATCCTCTAGTGACTCTTCTCGTGTTCTTCATTTTGCTATTATTCTCTGGGTTTGTCAACTTCAAGTTTTCGAAACATTTGGATAAGATCAACAAGGTGTGCATCTTTTGGTCTGTTGCTTCTGTTTTAATCATAGATTTCTTATTGATACATTATTCCAAAGATTTTCATGATATCAAATATATTTTGACAAACTTCAACAACACTAGATCAGGATGGCCAGATCCAATTGCTTTTATGGTTGGTTTGCAAGCTGCCTCTTTCACCTTGACTGGTTATGGTATGTTACCTTCTATGACGGATGAGGTTCAAAAACCTGAAAGAAACATGCCAATAGGAATGACCAACTCGGTTGTGATTTCTTCTATTTTTGGAATTGTTTTTATCATCCCAATTCTCATTATCATGCCTGAATTGTCCTTATTATTGGATGCCAATCCTGATATAATGCCAATCGATCTCGTCTTCAAGATAGCTACAGAATCGTATGTTGTCTCGTTTTTGCTTGGTTTATTGTTAATTGGCTCAGTTTTCTTTCAAGCAATTGGTTCTCTAACCACTGCCTCAAGAACTACGTATGCCTTTGCGAGAGATGGTGGGTTACCTTTTAAGAAGTTGTGGGTTGCTGTTGATGCAGTGGAAGAATCTAAAATTCCTAAGAATGCCTTAATCTTATCCATGGCTGTGTGTGCAGTACTCTCCTTGGTATCATTACTTTCTTCTGCCGCATTCAATGCATTCATGGGGTCAGCTGTTGTATCCTTGGCCTTTGCCAATGGGATTCCTATATTCTGCGCAATGTTGAATAAAAGACGTAAGTTGAAGGGTGGTACCTTTAGATTAAGGAAACTTGGGTGGTTTATCAACTTGTTTTCCGTTTTCTGGGTCGTCATCTGTTTTGTAATATTATGTTTGCCTCCTGTGATCAAGGGTTTGACCTGGTCCAATATGAACTATGCTTCTGTGGTATTTGTTGGCTTTATCTTATTTGAGTGTTTGGGATATTATTTATGGGGTGCCAAGTCGTTCCAAGGGCCCGAAATAGACACAGAGTACTTTGAGTTGAATCCCATACATAGAGGTCTTGTGGGTACTTCGAATCAAATTGAGAGTGAAAGGATGCTACCTGATAATGGAGAGGATGATCGTGACAGCTTTAAGCAAGAAAGAGTCCCTATTGGCGATACAACGGCTACTACATCTGGTGCAATGACGCCTTACCCAAGCGACGACGAACCACCTGAATATCGATCAACATTTACAATTGAACGTGATGAGGATGATGTGCCGCAAATACCCGAGGTATATGAAGAACAGGAGATGGTAGAAGCGCAGTTACATACAAGAGAAGAGCAAAATCCTGTTGCCAGTATTAGAAACGAGGAGGATGATGCAGAGGTTTTATTCGAAGCTGATGAAGATGATAGTAATGATACACCTCTGGGGTCCAATGAGGACTCAATTGATGACTATGAGAATTTTAATGAGTCGGATGATGACGATGATGATGACGTTAATGAAACTCTAGAGTTCGAGGATTATGAAACAGCACCATTTATTATTAAGAGACCTTGAAATGATAATGAATTTGTTTTTAAATACATATACACTTATATACGCACACAAATATTCACCGTTTGGGACGGTACGTGATGGAAAATAATAAATAATATACAATATGACCAGAGTATTTCTTTAATCGCTTTCATTTCCCTCATCTTTATCTGGTTGATGTTGTTTGATCGGTAAACTGATACTTTCAGCAGTTTTGATGTGAATGCTATGCAAGTTTTTTACATTTTTTATGAGACCTCCAATAGGCTGATATTTGGAACTAATAAGATAATCCAAAACCTCATTTATATTTGTTATCAATTGTTCGGGAGTGAAGTCGGTATTTCCTATTCTCACCGACAAACAGGTACCTTTACTTGGCACGAAGAAGGTATTTCTAACAATAGATTTGATCTGTTGCTTGACATATAACGGTTCACATCTGTCATCCTTCAACTTGGTAGACTTCTTACCTTTGGTGAGAACAGCATCCGGATCTGGTTTAGCCATCTGCACCATGAAGGGCAATTTCTTATTCTTCAAGTAAAATTGGGTGCCTAGAATTGTAGGCAAGAACTTCATCACTCTGTTATCAGCCACAATTATGTCATAGTCGATGAAGAGCTTCTTCAAGTTTTTCCCATTTTTTGCAATAGATTTCAATCTTGTCAAGGTTATGATTTCGTTGAAATAATCTTCTGTGGGTGAATTTTTATCGGTCAACGGTTTTCTATATGGGGTGGAGGGGTCCTTGGTGATCAATAAAATGGACTTATCAGTGACTTTCGCCAACTTATTCGTTATTGGAATCACTCTTGGAATGTGGTCGTTTGTCTTTGCAAGAGGTTTCAAGGTATCTATAATCAAGTAGACTGGTTCAACATGGTTTGCGCCCTTCTCCTTCTTTATATATGATAATAATGATTTTATGGACTTCTTACTTTGGTCCTCAGACTCCTTTCCCAAAATAAACTTGGCCATTTTGTCTTAATCTCGATTTAATTCCCTTCTTCACGACTACTACAAAATAAAAATAATTAAATGAAAAATTAAATGAATTCCGGTCATACCGAGGGTAGATATTGAGATCATCAACAACAACTGGAGATCAAAGTTATAGATTTCGGAAATGTCGTCGATGAATCTTATGAAGAGTAATAATAATCTAAGTCGCCCATCTCTCTCATAAAAATCATTCACATGTCATGTCTACTTTCATCCAAAAGAATAACACGACACTATCTCCGATGACTTCGTGTGTGACACAATGCATCCTATATATTTAACCAATGCCTCGAGAAACGCTATCAGTTTTGGGCACTCGTCTTCACCAACGATGTATATACCCAATTTTCTCGTTGAATTGATCGGTATTTCCGGTATCATTCCGTCGATCGGCCATGTATATCCTTCCATATCCTCGTTTTCGGAAGTCACAAGCCAACGCCCGGTGGTTCTCTGGCATGGTCTCGGTGATTCGTACAACTCCAGCTCCATGAACCGCGCTAAAGATACCATTGGTGATGTTTATCCGGAGTTGTTCATTCATTCGATCTATGTGAATCCTGACGATTCCAAGGACCAATCTGCCTCATTATGGGGTAAAGTATATGACCAAGTAAGTACCCTTGATTCTGCAACAAAGAATCATACTAATATACAAGATTGACTTTGTTTGTGCTGAATTAAAAGAAATACCAGAATTAGAAAATGGATTTGATGCCATTGGGTTCTCTCAGGGTGGCTTATTTCTTAGAGCCGCCATTGAAATCTGTGGACTCCCTATTAACAATCTAATCACTTTCGGGTCTCCTCATCTTGGTATCAGCGAATTACCCTTATGTGCTCCCACTGATTGGGTATGCGAAGGCAGAAACAAGCTCCTAAGATCACAAGTGTGGAAAGACTCTGTACAGGATACAGTTGTTCCAGCACAATATTTCAGAGACCCCAAGGAATACGATAGTTATCTCGAATATTCCCACTTCTTGGCTGACATCAATAATGAAAGGACCGAGACCAATATGTCATATTCCGAGAATCTTTCTAAAGTCAATCAATTTGCCATGGTTTTGTTCACTGAAGATGCAACAGTGGTGCCCAAAGAGAGTGCTTGGTTTGGTGATTATGATGCAATTAATGACAAACACTTGGGTTATACGGAAACGAGATTATATAAGGAGGATCTAATTGGACTCAAGGAGTTAGATGAAAGGAATAGTTTGCAGTTTCTTACGATTGATAATAGACATATGGCCATACCACAAGAGTTCTTGGAGGACATTACACGGAAATATCTAGGAGGTTTTATTGGAAAGGACATAATATAAAATATCAAATAATATGCAATCAAATCATGTAGGCATCTATTCATATCCATTCATATCAATCTCCTATTTCCGATGAACGGTTCTTTGTCCAGGGCCGTAAATCTGCAGCTTGCTCGAGTGATGATCCATGGCTGCAACCTGTACCCCAGACCAATTTCCCCAACATAGAAGCCTCCTAGTTCATCCGAACCGCTTGAATGATGTCGTATTTTTCATTTCTTTCTCTTAGAGATGATGTACTCTTCCAGAAACGTGTGTGACTAGCCAATTGTGGGTTTGGATTGGTGTGTGAGACAAGTTGCTCCAACTTCCGAATGTCGTATTCGAGTTACTAAATGGGTGTGTTGCCTCCATTCTGATTATTAATATAGTATTAGTTACATTCTGAAGTAGTTGATTATGGCTTAACAGCGGGGATGAAGAATGGTTCCAGATTCTTCCCATAAATCATTTGGTTGTCCTCGCAGAACCCATTCGAACCCGTAGACCTCGATCATTCTTCTAGAATCTCGAACCTTAAAAACAAATTTCATACGATCTTTTGAAATTTTTCTAGACATCATCTAACCTAAAACCCTATTATACCGGTGAGTTATATGATGCCGAGGTATGCCATCATCTGGAGCTCAGCCCCCTCTTCCATGAATATCACAATATATTATATCCCCACATTCTCTAATAGTCCCTAGCTCTGTCCGTTGTGGAGATGGTAAATGACATGTCGAACATTAAACCTTAAAGTTAAACCGAGGTGCAAGACTCCCAATTAACTGGTTTGCTCATTAGTAATTGTTATAAGATAAAACAGATAAGAAAGACCCCTTTTCTTAATATCTTTTTTCTTTTTTAAACCACTAAACTGAAGCAAAGCCAAAACGAACAATGCCTAGCTCATCCGTATTCGCTAAAATCACCTTACCCAATGGTGAAACCTATGAACAACCAACAGGTTTGTTCATCAATGGGGAATTTATTCCTTCGATCCAAGGAAATACCTTCGAAGTGATTAATCCTGCAACCGAAGAAGAAATCACTCGTGTCTATGAAGCAAGAGAAGATGATATCGAGGCTGCAGTCAAGGCTGCAGAAGTAGCCTTCAAGTCCTGGTCGACCAAAGACGCTTTCTCAAGAGGTCAATTGCTAAACAAAGTAGCAGATTTGATTGAAGAGCATGCGGACACAATTGCAGCAATCGAGTCAATGGATAACGGGAAGCCTGTTTCTCAAGCCAGGGGAGATGTACTTCTGAGTGGAAAATTCTTCAGAATATATGCTAGTTGGGCGGATAAGTTATTTGGTACTGTTATTAACACTGATGATGACCATTTCAACTTCACCAGAAGAGAACCGTTAGGTGTATGTGGTCAGATAATTCCTTGGAATTTTCCAATGCTGATGTGGGCTAATAAGATCGCACCAGCGATTGCAGCAGGTAATACTGTGGTTTTGAAGTCTGCCGAAACAACTCCCTTATCGGCATTGTATGCAACAAATTTGATCAAAGAAGCTGGTGTCCCTCCTGGGGTGGTCAATGTAGTTTCTGGATTTGGAAAAATAGCCGGGGAGGCAATTGCCATTCATCCAAGAATCAAAAAGATAGCCTTCACTGGCTCAACTGCAACCGGGAGACATATTATGAAGGCGGCAGCTGAGTCCAACTTGAAGAAGGTTACTCTTGAATTGGGTGGTAAATCACCTAATATTGTTTTTGCTGATGCAGACATCGAAAAGGCTATTCAGAAGATTATTTTTGGAGTCTACTTTAATGCTGGACAAGTATGTGTTGCAGGTACAAGAGCATATGTTCATGAAGATATCTATGATAAGGTTTTAAGTGCTTTGAAAGTAGGAGCCGAAGGTTTGAAGGTTGGTGATCCATTTGCTGAAGAAACCTTCCAAGGACCTCAGAACAGTAAAACTCAATTGGACCGAATTTTGTCATACGTTGAAATCGGTAAGAAGGAAGGTGCAACTTTGCTTACAGGCGGCGAAAGAATTGGGAGCACCGGATATTTCATAAGACCCACCATTTTCACTGATGTTAAAGAGGATATGAGAATTGTTAAAGAAGAAATATTTGGACCCGTTGTGACTGTCAGTAAGTTCTCAACTGTTGACGAAGTAGTGGAGATGGCCAATGCCACCGAATATGGATTAGCTGCCGCAATTCACACTCAAGATATTAATAAGGCCATTGATGTCTCAAAGAGAATCAACTCGGGAGTAGTCTGGGTGAACACGTATCTTGAGCTTCATCCTCTGATTCCCTTCGGAGGCTACAATCAATCTGGTATTGGCAGAGAGTTCGGCTACGAAGGTATTGAGGCTTACACTCAGATCAAGTCCATTATTATGGCTATCACCAAAAAGGACAAATGATGCGACTTTCAATTCATTTATAGTCAGAAATATATGAATAGCTACTATTTCTCTGTAGAGCCTCAACGGTCGCTTCTGCAGAACGGCTGCAAATGTATAAAATTACATAATCGATATTTTTTTGAATTTTTTCACTCTGGCAGTAGATGAAGTAGCAAAAATTGAAAGTGATGTATCACATTCCCCAAGACTGGTTAGTTTCAGAATAGAGCCAATAATACCTCAAAGGCGAGACAGATTGTCTGGGTCCACAGCACAATAATTTAATATTACCCATCCCGAACAACAGAGCGTATGCGACAATGACAAACACTACACTTCAGAAATTACAACATGATGCAAAGGATTCCATGCCATATTTGGCTTCTGATGAACAAGCATCCACTTTTAAAAACGCAGATAATATGGAAATAAATCACAAAAGACTCACAAAAGAAGAAGTCAAGGTGACCAAACCATGGGTCCATTTTGTCGCTGGTGGTATTGGGGGTATGGCTGGGGCAGTTTTCACTTGCCCGCTAGATGTCGTCAAAACCAGATTACAATCAGATGTCTACAACAATTTATATAACAAAACTCCCAAATCGTCAAATATGGTGATCCAAATTGGTCAACATTTCAAGGAAACTTTCCTGGTGATAGGAAATCTATACAGAACTGAGGGGCCACGTTCCTTGTTCAAAGGATTGGGACCTAACTTGGTTGGTGTGATTCCGGCTAGATCCATTAACTTCTTTTCCTACGGTGTTGGTAAGGATTTCTTATCCACAAACTTTAATAACGGTAAGGAAGAGACCTGGATCCATCTTTTAGCTGCGGCAAATGCTGGTATCGTGACCTCTACTGCTACGAATCCAATTTGGTTAGTCAAGACAAGATTACAATTGGACAAAGCGGGTCAAAAAAGATATAAAAACTCAATCGATTGTCTTGTTTCCGTTGTGAAAAAAGAAGGTGTCGGGGCATTGTATAGAGGTCTTAGTGCCTCCTATTTGGGATCGGTTGAATCCACCTTACAATGGGTCTTATATGAGCAAATGAAGACGATTATCAATAAAAGAGCACTCCAAAACCATCATGATGGAAAGGAAAGAACTACATGGGATAAGGTGTATGAATGGTCTGCCAGATCTGGTAGTGCAGGTTTTGCCAAATTCATTGCCTCCATAGTCACTTATCCTCATGAAGTCATTAGAACCAGATTGAGACAGGCTCCATTAGGAGATGCTGGAAGACCAAAATACACGGGTTTAGTCCAATGTTTCAAGTTGATCGTGAAAGAGGAGGGGTTTGCATCCATGTACGGTGGATTGACTCCTCATTTGTTGAGAACGGTTCCTAATAGTATCATCATGTTTGGTACCTGGGAAATTGTTGCAAGTTTATTATCCTAAGCAAAGTCTTGTCCTGTAAATATGTGCTTTAAGGTTTGTAAATAAGAGAATTTTATACGCTTTCAATGGTTTCGATGGTTATGATGTTAATGATGTTTTTTTGGGGGGAAGGTTTGGTAATATATACTGTATAAATTGCATTCGTCCTGTACATAGATGGTTTAGCTTACCCTTAAAAGATGTAGTTTCTACAAAACTTATTATTTGTTTCATTATCATTATGAGAAAGACTCGTCCTGTACATCTTCCAATAGAACCTTCCTTTTCTTGTCAGGTAATTTACCCATTCTTATGAGATATTCCTCCTCTTCTGACGCATATTGATCCAGATCGTAATCAGCAGAAGTCTCGAGAGTTACAGGTTTACTTTGCTCCTTTAATAGTGGCTTCTTCCTTATTATAGTTGGAATAAATTGTGTAGTAGGTTTTGGAGGTGCAATCTCCTTGGCTTCTCCCTCAACTACGATTTGGGCATTGATTTTCTTATAGAATCTTGGAGCAGGACCAGACGGCAATGGTATTGAGATAATAGAAGCATCGAAATCATATATCTTGAAATCTTTAGAATCCTTCTTAATTGGGTGTGTGATGTTGGGTAAATATTTATCGTTCAATTTCGGGACTTCCCCAGTAGGACTAGAATGTTAATAAAATTCAAATGGTTACAAGCGGTCTAAATACATACTTCCATTCAGGATCGAAATATATCGATTTGGACCCGAGCGGTTTGGTTTGTTTCTCTAGAAGTTTCTGTTCCTTGATCTTGGTTCCATTGAGATATCTGTCTATTTGATCTTTGTGTAAATCATGTTTTTTCACCAATTTCAAGTCCTGATTAAGATTATTGAGTAATTTGACCTGATTGGAGGATAATTTGCCCCCTTCCTTCTCGATTCTTTGTAATCCATTGATCAGTTTGAGGAGTCTGATAGGATCACTAGTCTTCAATCTCTCAAGAGCATCTCTTTCCTTTTTCTTCTGGTTTTTTCTCAGCTGTGCCTTTTCTTCTTTTCTACGTTCCTCTAGAACTGGGTTATAATTTCCCCGTATTCTCTTATCTTTAAATTCACTCATTGGTGGTGATAGTTCATGATGATAAAGTTGAGATGCCCTCTGGTATTATATGCGACATGAAAAGCGATTATGCGACATGGTATCCACACTATTTCACATGAGCGACATCATCAAGGACATTAATATATATCAATTAGTCTGGAACCGTCCAGACCTTGGTCTATTACACTTCAAATTACTCAATATGGAGATACAGAACGGTCAACAACAACCTCCACAACAACCAATAGACTTCACATCTATCCCCATTGAGTCTCTTGAGGCCCTAAGAACCAGACTCAATCAGCTTCAACTTTCGTTAAAGAAACTATTGGAGCAAGTTTCTTCATCTCACACAAATTACCCTCATATAGTCACTATACAGAACCAATTCCAGGTCATTTTGACACAATTGTTGTCTGCTACACAGACATTGGAGACAAACCAGGACGATTTGAAAGGAGGAAATGTATTTCCTTTACCCAATTTCCCCACATCGCAACAGGAAGGTCTATTGACCACCTTATTGAGAAAGAAGCCTTTACCCGAGGTGGTGGATTGGTTTGAAGAAAGTATCAAGAACTCCAAGGAATACAACTTGAAGACCGACGAAGAGTTCAGTAAATGGGCTTCGAAGATGCTAGAAGAAATCAAGGATAATTACGAGTATTATGGATTCCAAAGCACAGAGGATATAAATAACGAGAACGAGAAACTGGACAAAGGTGTGGCGGAAACGAAGCTGGACGACAAGGGAATGCCCGTGAATGATCTTTTAAAGTTCCTTCATAGAGGAGTGATATAGAATCCCTAGTAGATAAAAGTGATATAGAATGTCTAGTAAATAAAAGTGAATGTTTCATGTATTAAAGGAATTGTATCGTTTATATTATCACCTTTTCAGCTTTTCAGCTCCCAATCCACGCACACATGTCTAATTTGTCTAATGAGTGTACATGGCTTCATAAAAGTACAAGATGGAAAATACAAAGAATGCAACTGAACCACCCAATGTGACAGATCTCATTGAGATCTTGGTGGCCAAGAACTTACCACCGATGACAGCGGCGGCAGTGCACATTCCGTGGCCAATGATGGCACCCAAAATGACAAACCAGTAATCAGATCCGGCAGCCATGGCAATGGTGGCGATTTGGGATCTGTCACCCCATTCACCCAAGAAAGTCATGACGAAGACTTGGACCCACATAGGCGACAAGACGAACCCGAGCAAATTGGTGACATTTTCACCGAATTGAGAGTACCAGGTTTGGGTTTTGTTTGATTGGGATTCTATGTCACGGGCTTGACCATGGTTAGCAGTGGCAATCTCTTCTTCAACCTCGGCCAACTCTTCGTCCACACCCAAATCCTTGGACATGGCCAACCCTTCTCTGAGCAATTTGTAGCCAAAGACGACGAAAAGAGCGGAAGCCAAGAATTGGGTGAGTTGTTGTGGAATCAAGGCAGGCAAGGCATGGCCAACAATACCAGAAAGAATGGTCATTATGATCAAGGAGGAAAACGCAGCGGTGAAGACGACTAATCTGTCACATCTCATGGCCATCAAGGCAGCAATAAGGAAGGTCTTATCCCCGATTTCGGACACAACAATCATGGAAATAGACATGTATAAGGAGTTGTATGAATCTGGAGCGGTTTCTGTGTCGACATTGACGGCCTCAACTGTGGTTTCCTTGGTGAATCCAGAACCAGTCTCGAGCTCAGAGGCCTGGACAAGAGCAATATCAGTGGAATCACCAGATAAAGCCGAAACGGCCACCAAACTGGCACCTGCGACTAATAAAAATTTCAATAGCTTCATATCGTGTTCTAGATGTTATCAGTTGGACCTATATTCTAGTTAGAAGTTGTACATAAGTGAGTGAAATTTTCTGTGTTCGACCCGGATCGTGTCAACAGCCGCAGATGAGAAGATAAGAGAACAATACGAAAGAGATAGAAATAATGAGAGACGAAATTTGCGGATATAATGAAATATTCAGAGTTTTGAAACATTCAGAAATTCAAATTTCTCGTTGAAACTTCCTTCTCAGAATCGAATAGTTGTGTGTCTAATCTCTTCATCTATAGTGGGGCCGTTGGGGAAACACGCTCCGAGCCCGAAACTGTAGCCATGCATTCTCCAATAAGGAGTTGGCGTTTACTAAGACAAGCATCTGAGTTCAGGTGGATCAAGAAATAAAGATTAAAATATACCAGTTTAATGTGGAGAATATGGAAAAAAATCGATTTTTCAAATACTATTATCCTCTACACCCAGCTTTCTTAATCTTTATTCCGTTTTAATAAACAATGATAAAACATAAAACTAAAATATAACAAATCCCCCTATAGTATCCTCTCTATCATCCACTATAAAGGGATTCTGAATGCCAATATCTATCACTTCTTCACGAAAGCGATCTCCTCTCCATAAATAATAAATAGTTCATTAAAATTTATAATTTTCTTTCTCTCAAGACAATGTGTCGTCAAATAACCTGTGTAATAATAATCATAAATCAACTCGTAACCTAATGGCCGTGTGGAATTGGAGCACCAAAGACCTTACCGTCCTTGACACCACTTCCTTCGACCCAACCACCGTAGGAAACTGAATGACCTGATTCGGCCTCGAACTTCTTCATTCTCTCAACCATCTCTGGTCTGAAAGACTTGATCAAACCTTGGACTGGCCATGCGGCAGCATCACCTAAGGCACAGATGGTGTGACCTTCGATCTCCTTGGTCAATTCGTAGATCATGTCGATTTCTCTTTCCTTGGCTTGACCAGTGACAAATCTGTCCATCATCTTTTGTAACCAGGTGGTACCTTCACGACATGGGGTACATTGACCACAAGATTCGTGCTTGTAGAAATGGGAGAATCTTTGAATGGCTCTGATGATATCAGTTTGCTTGTTCATAACAATAACGGCAGCAGTACCCAAACCAGAACCAACTTCTCTCAAGGCATCGTAGTCCATCAAAACATTGTCACAGACATCCTTTGGCATAATTGGAACGGAAGAACCACCTGGAATAACACCCAATAAGTTATCCCAACCACCGATGATACCACCACAGTGCTTTTCCAATAATTCCTTCAATGGGATGGACATTTCCTCTTCAACGGTACATGGTTCGTTAACATGACCAGATATACAGAACAACTTAGTACCGGAGTTTCTTTCTCTACCGAACGAAGCGAACCAGTCACCACCTCTCCTCAAGATGGTTGGGGCAACGGCGACGGTTTCAACGTTGGTGACAGTACTTGGACGACCAAACAAACCAACACCAGCTGGGAAAGGTGGCTTTAATCTTGGCTTACCGGCCTTACCTTCGATGGACTCAATCAAGGCGGTTTCTTCACCACAGACATAAGCACCCATACCACGGTGGATGTACAAGTCGAAGTCGTAGCCGGAGCCACAACAGTTCTTACCCAAGTAGCCAGCCTTGTATGCTTCGTTTATGGCAGTCTGCAAGGCAACGGCTTCGTTGTAGAATTCACCTCTGATATAGATGTAACCAGCGGTGGCATTCATAGCTCTACCGGCCAAAAGACACCCTTCGACTAACTTGTGGGGGTCCTTTCTGATGATCTCTCTATCTTTACAAGTACCTGGTTCACCCTCATCGGCGTTGACCACCAAATATCTTGGACCTGGGTTGTTTTCCCATCCTGGAGGGTTCATGAAACTCCACTTCAAACCAGATGGGAAACCGGCACCACCTCTACCTCTCAAGCCGGACTTCTTCATTTCGTCAATGATCCATTTGTCACCCTTCAATATGATTTCCTTGGTCTTGTACCAATCACCCATTCTTTGGGCTCCCTTCAAGTCTCTACCATATCTCTCATATAGGTTTTGGAAAATACGGTCTTGATCTTTCAATCCACCATGGACTCTGTTTGGAGTAGAGTCGGCTACGGAGGCTAAACCACGTCTAAAAGAAGGGTTAGTCTTCAAGTTACGAAGCATCCTGAATAGTTGTATCTAATTATAATCGCTAATTGCAACCAATTCGCACCAACCTTGTTCTTGAGTAATCCTCCTCCATGTTATTAAATTTTTCCTATACCAAAGGGTAATTGGTTTTCGCGGACTGCCATTGGACGGGTATTTGCCCGACAATATTGGCAGATTACGACCATTAGGGTGGGGACGAGACGAATAAACACGAGAGAAATGTGGTAATTGGTGGATAATTATTAAACGGAGCTATTACACATTCTGAATATTTTGTCAAAACATTTTTTTTTCTTTATATCCCATTTCAACGACTGTGCGTTGCATTCTCCAATGTTTAGTAATTGTCGTCTGGTCTCTAAATTCTCCTGTGAATAAGCATTTTATATTGCATATATATTCAATTCTAACAGTATTCTCAGTTTAATCTTAATATCAGAAGATTGAATTGTATTCATAGCACTTTATAATAGAACCAGTTGTGTCACTCATAAATCACGTGTCTACAATACCCTCTGAAGCAGTAACTCCATATTACTTCTATTAAAGGAAATAGTATATGTTGCAATCTTTATTTTTATAAATCACTCTGATTAGAATAATTTTTCTGATACTTCTCATTTTTTCCTATATCTAATCGAAATTAATTTCACCAGAAAATGGTAATTGATTTGCAGAAATAATCCTGAAGATTTCTATTTAAAGAATAAATTCCTCTTTTGATTATTTATTACTTCATTACCACTCATTTCACTCTAATAGCGGATAAAAAGATAAATGAATTTCACAGTATTAGTATTTTACGCTTCTTGTCTTATTCTAAAAGTGGTTGCAGATGTCTCGATTTTGCCCTTAGACAGCGAATACTCTGGTATTACTGGTGATGTTACTATTCCAATACAATGGGAAGAGTCAGGGGTATTTCCCAAGTTAAAAGAATTTTCAAATTACACCTTCACTCTATGTTCAGGTCCCAACAATAACATCACTGCTGTGCAAACATTGGGTTCAGATATCGACGCCTCTACCTTAGGCAACAATTTATACTTTCCAACAATTTCTAACACCTTTATTGGTGATGGATTTTTTTTCATTCAAATAGTTGCCTCAGGGAGTATTGGCTATACTATTCATTATTCAGATAGGTTCCGATTGGACTCTATGTCAGGATCTATTGAGGGTGATAAAAATCAACAGAAAACAAAGCCATTACCTTTAACCATTATTTATTCTGATGTTACTAAAACCACAGAAGATTATACCAAATTCATTCCTTCCTTTACAATTCATTTATATGAACAGACAGGAACAGTCAGATATGCATCAATGGCAAAACCTCCCGATTCAACCATTCCTTCCTATGATATAGATGGTTGGAAGAGAAAACATAGGTCTACTTCACTTTCTGTATTTAAGACTCCAGGAGGAGCTGCACCTACCGTCGAATACACAATTACTCCAGTTAATACATATTCAACAATTGATAAAACGGATAATTCTGCCACACCAGCACCTGATCCCAGAATAATAGGTTGGCATTCAGCAGGCGACAGGAAAATAGTTCCCTGGAGATCTACTATGAATTCGTCTTCGACCGTCAAAGCATAAGTACCCAAATTTCATTAAAAGTTCATTAATTAATACTAAAGAATATCAGAAAAAAATTGCTCATATCAATTTATTAGTAGCTGGTAGATGGCCATCTCTCAAGAAGAGCTTTATTGGCCATTTCTCTAACCTTTTTTTGACCAGGAGTCAAACCGGACTCATTTTCATCAAACAACTTCAACCCTAAAGCACGCTTTCCATCGTCTGACAAAACATTTTCTATTCTAGCACCATGATCAGGAGTTTGGGATTCTGTATGGGTTTGATCTCTGCTTCCCATATCTCTTGTAACCTTGGCAGTATCAAAACATTCCCTAGTATGAACCAAATTATCAATATTATATGGACATAATGGAACTTCTGGGTAGTAAGTCACAGAAGAATTGTTTTTCCCCGGATGGAACTTATCAACTTCATGGGCTACATCACAGTGCCAAAATACATAATCACCACGACGAACATTCGGAATAGAGACGACGGACTTAAACTGTTCTAAATGAGGATAAAACTCATCG
The DNA here is from genome assembly GCA_030573195.1 of Nothofagozyma chilensis. Lineage (NCBI taxonomy): Eukaryota > Fungi > Ascomycota > Pichiomycetes > Serinales > Cephaloascaceae > Nothofagozyma > Nothofagozyma chilensis. The sequence continues at coordinate 91,043 of JAJMCV010000008.1, forward strand.
CTCGGATATAGTGAGCCAGTTCCAAGTGTTGTCCCAGGGAACTTTGGGGTCTCTGTGTCCAATTCTCCATCGTCTTTCCAGAAAAATGGACGTAACATAATGTAAGCAGTCACCAATTTAAGATTTGGTAACACCCTCAAAGTTCCCTCTCCTGAGTTATTATCAGTTAAGGCCATCCATCCTTGAAAAGCTCTGAAACAAGAACATCCCCACAGATCTTCAATAGTATCGGCATACAAATCTTCTTTCGCAAATGGGCGAGCATCCAATTTGAATGGCTCATAATCCTCCCAGTTGCCCTCAAATATAGAATCATATACACTTCTGTAGCCATCATCTTCCCATCTCTCTATAGAACCTGAATCAAGATGTAAATCTAAAGTTGCTGCTTTACCAGGAGGGCGGATTCTAAATCTATCAATGTAAGCAATCTGAGAGCTAGGGTCAATTAGCGTGTCTTCGTCATCAGCATACCAAAATGTTCCCAAGAATTTCATCACTTCTGATACATCAGGATGTGATCTTGATTGAACTTGACCCTCGGTCCAGAAGATATTAAAGAAGTTGACAGATTCTTCAGGTGTTCCACTGATTTCGGGATGCTTCTGAACGTACTCATTCATTTGATCATACCATTTTTGGGCTTGCTCAGTGGAAACAACGTTACGAATCAAAATACAGCCACGCTCTCTAAATTTCTGTTCGATGTCTTTTGGTAGCTGTCCGTTTCTATCCTTGATTTCCTGCCAATTGATGGATGGAACATAGGATGGTCCGGCGGAAGCAATCCTTTCATTTTCCTCCTTCAAGGCAACTAATAATCTTTTCCAGCTTTTCTTTACTTTTTCATAGTTTTCTGGCTTGATTACTTTCGCCTTCAACTTCGAGAACTTCTCTGTAGGTTCAAGATCAGGAGGTACAGCTTGAGGACGCAATTTCAAGACAGGAGTCGTTTTAGTTTGAGTTATGGTAGACATTGCTTTTCAATCAGTTTTATAAATATTATAAAGTTGTCCTTATAATAAGTCAAGATATAATACGTTTATATAGGAATTGGGGATATTGTACCTGACAATGTCCGCTGAGACAATGTCCGCATAGACAATGCCCGTTGAGACAGCAAGATCACCCTCCTTGAAGCAATCGCTGCAAGATCGGAGCTGACCGTTATATTCTACCATTGGAGGATCTCATAGCCACGGGAGACCCACAAGGGAAATAGTCTAATGTACGAGTAACCTTGAAGGAGGAGCATCTGGAAACCTTAAATCAGTTCCTCTTTGGGAATGTCGGATATAACCTTACAATGCACGGATTCTTCATGAGGAAACCCACCCAACTGAAGGTCCAAGACTCTGACTTTACGCAGAAAAGGTAAATTGTGATATAATATCATCCCTTGTGTATTACTGTTGAATTATCATCTTTATAGACAATGGTTGCAAATTGAGTGACGAAATTAGTTGCAGCCATTTGCAGCCATTCAATCCTCATATCGCGTTGTGTTTCACACTACACGAAAAAGTATTGCACCAACTTGACAAGAGCCATAACAGAGATGAGCATATAATAATACTTCAAGAGGGTGAGATCAGATAGAACGAGAATGGATGAAGAAGATCTTTATGATGAATTCGGGAATCTCATTGGTGACGCATTGGATTCCGATGCCGAATCTGTAGAAGAAGAAACTTCCAAACCAACAAATGGTCAACAGATAATTGAGGACGACGATAGCGATGACGCTATCGAGGTTGATTCGCGTGCTATTATTTTGCCTGAGGATAGAAGATATTATAACAGTTTGACGGAAACGTTCGGTGAGGACGTCGAGACGGTTATCCACACCAGTGATGCCCAATCCATAAGTGTTCCAATAGTGAAACCCATCACGGAGAAGAAGTTGAAGATTGACAGCGAGGTGAATCTTCCAGAATTGGCTTATTCCAGAGAATATATGTTGAATTTGATGCGTGATGTTCCACAGAGAATCCGTAATGTTACCGTTGCAGGCCATCTACACTCGGGAAAGACATCTCTTTTGGATATGCTTGTGTTGCAAACCCATCCTTCGTTGAATCTCTCAAAGAACCTTAAGAGCTTCGAACCGCTCAGATATATGGATAACCATAAATTAGAGATTTCCAAGGGAATCTCCATAAAAGCTTCTCCTATCACGTTATTATTGCCAGATTTGAAGGAGAAGTCGTATGTTTTTAATTTCATCGATACTCCTGGCCATGTGAACTTTTTTGATGAGGTTGCTGTTGCTAATACTACGCTGGATGGTGTGTTATTAGTCGTGGACGCTGTAGAAGGGATCAATATTGGTGGTAAGATGGCAATAACAGATGCCTTAAGAAACAATATCCCACTTTGTGTGGTCATAAACAAGCTTGACAGATTGATTTTAGAATTGAGATTGCCTCCATCGGATGCCTACTACAAGTTAAGATACACTATTGAGGAAATTAACACATTTATACAGGAATCGGAGTATTTGATAAACTATACCCATGAACAAAGAGTGTCACCCGAATTGAACAACGTTTGTTTTGCATCTTCCTCACTTGAGTTCTGTTTCAATCTTAAAAGTTTTGCACAAATGTATCTCGACCAGCAGGATTTGCCAATTGATGTGGAATCATTAAGCAAGCGCCTTTGGGGTGACATATATTTCAATGAAGCTGACAATAAGTTTAGTAAAAACTCAAATAAGGCCAGTATACCCAGAACATTTAACTATTTCATATTGGAACCTCTTTATAAGATCTTTTCCAGCACAATTTCGTGTGATTCTGACAAGTTGAAGAAGCTCTTATGGAACAACTTTAGGGTTAAATTACCAAACCACACTTATAAACTTGATGTTCAGATTCTATTGAAAGAGGCATGCAGGGCTATTTTTGGTGAAGCTGGTGGGTTAGTAGATGTTTTGACACAGCTGATACCGTCCCCTATTGATAATTCTCTGCTGAAACTAGAGAAGGTTTTCAGCAACTCTTCATCAATAAATGGAGATTTCCCTTTAGTGCACATTACTAAGTTGATTGAAAGTGCAGACGGAAAGAAGTTCTATGCCTTGGCTAGAGTTTATCTGGGAAGTTTGAAATTGAAGAATCAGGTAAAGGTGTTAGGAGAAAGATTTTTTGAAGAGGAAGAAGATTTTAAAATTGAGTCTATTGAAGAATTATATCTACCTGGTGGAAGATATCGTGTTCCCGTAGAGGAAATCCCCACTGGTGGTATCTGTCTTATTGGTGGAATTGACTCCAAATTTGTTAAATCATCAACCATACATGGAGCAACTACTCCTAGCTCCGAACTAGGCTATTTTCTTCCAATAAATTATATAATAGGTTCTGTGTTCAAGGTGGCTATTGAGCCTAAGATTCCTTCGGAATTACCGAGAATGATGGATGGTTTAAGAAAAATCAGCAAGTCATATCCTGGTTCGATTGTGAAAACCGAAGATAGTTTTGAAACTGTAGTCTTCAGCTCTGGCGAGATGTATATGGATTGTTTGTTACATGATCTTAGACATTTTTTCACTGATGATTTGGAGATCAAAGTCAGTGACCCAATGACACAGTTCAATGAGACGGTTGTCCGTAGTTCAGTGATGAAAATAACGACGAACTCTATTAGTGGTAATAACAAGATATCGATTATTGCTGAGCCTATTGACGATGAGAAGTTGATAAGCCGCATTGAATTAGGAAAAATTGACTTATCGAAGCCTATAAGGGAAGTAGCAAAGACGTTCAGAAATGAATTCAAATGGGACGCATTATCATCGAGGTCAGTATGGTGTTTTGGACAGAATAATAGTCCGAATATTTTGCAAGATGATACTTTAGAGTCTGAAGTGGATAAGAAATTATTGTTCTCGGTTAAAGATCCAATAGTTCAGGGTTTCCAATGGGCTATACAAACTGGTCCTTTATGCGAAGAGCCTATTAGAAATACTAAATTCAAAATTTTGGATGTGGTTTTGAGTGAACTTGAACCTCTCAGAGGTTATGGTGATGTGGTTCCTATGGTAAGAAGAGCATGTTACGCAGGGATGTTAACAGCAGAACCAAAATTGATGGAACCAGTTTACTCTATTCACATTATTTGCACTTCAAATGCCATTAAGCCAGTTATTGAGTTGGTGGAGAAGAGAAGAGGTTCAATATTGCGAGACTCACCTTTACCAGCTACTCAACTATATAATGTCTTTGGATATGTGCCAGTCATCGACTCTGTTGGTTTAGAATCTGATATCAGAGTGGCCACACAAGGACAAGCAGCTTGTCATTTGACTTTCGAAAAATGGGATATAGTTCCAGGTGATCCTTTGGATGGTGATGCCTTTATTCCGAAATTGAGACCAGCACCTATAAAGTCCTTAGCAAGGGACTTCGTCATGAAAACCAGAAAGAGAAAGGGATTAAGTGGCGAGCCTACCTTGTCTACGCATATTGACGATCTGTTGGCCCAGCGTTTAAAGGAAACAGGTTATATATTGTAGAATGTCCGCTCTTTATACATACGACTAAATTGTACCAATAATGTATTATAACTTATTAGATTACTAGATGTAGACTACAAGTAAAATGTAAACGGAACATGAATTCCAACTGAAATCAGAGAGAAATAGAGAAAGAGAGAACTTAAAAAAAGATATCTAAAAAAAAGTATCTCTCCATTCTAGAGCACATCTCAATCTCCTAGCATAATCAATTGAGACTGTCTCATCATGAGCTATATTATTAGCAACTCCATTCAAGCCGATTTATAACAACTGAAGCAAGGAAGGATGAATAATTTTAGTCCACTTTGGGCTTCTTGGACTCCGGAGCTTCTTCTGTTTCTTGATCAATTAATTCATCATTTGTTCTTTTATTCGAAGGTATATCAAATGAATTATCAATCTCACCATCAACATCCTCTTCAAGATCCTCTTCAACAGCGATATCAGCAGTTTCTGAGTTACTAAGGGATTGATTACCAGAGTCGCTATCATTTGTTGGGGTCTCGAAGGATTCGATGTCTTCCTCGGGGTTGCTATTATCCACTTCTTTTTCTGTATATGTGGATCCAGTGTCATACTCGGTTTTAGTTGCCACCTCGTATTCTGGTTCATATTCAGGCTCATCATCTTCGAATTGCTCACCCATTTCGCCTTCCAAAGCTACTTCCCCCTCGCCAATTTCGTCATCCAAGCTGATTGGCTCCTCTTCATCGGCTTTGCTAGATTCATGACTTTCCTCGACTTCTGCTACTTCACCATCATCTTGTAATACCACTGTATCTTCTTCATCGATGACACCTGTTCCTTCTTCACTTGCTATAATTTCTTCCAACACTTCATTTTCATGGAATAATTGGTTTTCTCCATTACCTTCTTCCTGGTCTTCATCGTCTTCCTCACCGGATGGAACAGCCACGAATTCTAAATCCTGTTTAGCTTGACTGCTTATATGAGTCTTACTCAAAGTATCAATTTCTGCCTGGGTAGTAGTATCCAATCCATAATAGACAGCTCTGTACATGGATACACGATTTCTGAAATCGTCATCATTATATTCCACATCATCAATTGTGTCTTGAACGTAATGTGCAGGAATAATATCAAATCCCTTTCCTCCATAAATCTGTTCGCTGATCTCGTTGAAGTAGGTAATAAATCTCGGGAGTTTCCTGATATTAAAATTTAATGTTGAAGGAACGAGTGAAGGATCAGAGGTGTTAGACTTCAAATTGTTGAACGTAGAAATCAAATCTCCAATTGTTAGCTCTCTAGAATAGACATCATCTTCATTTACTTTCAACTTCAATTGAGGAACTTTCAACACAAGCTCATCATCATCTGAAAATGGTGTCCATTCATGCATTACTTCTCTGAGCTTAGTGAAGAATTCTTCTATGTTACAGCCCATTATCGACTCTGGTTCTATTCTGAATAACACAGCATATGAACTTAGATCAACACGAGTCTCAGCCTCAAATGGAATCAACAAATTATCGGAATATTGGCAATTGACAATAATAGGGACACTACATTCAGGAATTTCTCCGTATCCCTCTTCCTCGTCTTCATCTTCATCATCCAAGTCATTCTGGCCAAGGAAAACCACCTCATCAGACTCCGATGCGTCACGTTGGTCTCGTTTCGAATCTGTAAATTCTAATTGCTCTTCATTCGATTGTTGATGTATTTCATTGGCTATTGGTTCTTCATCTTCTGCTTCTTGTGACTCTACCTCTACTATCTCATATTCTTCATATACAGATGCTTCATGCTCATGAGACTCATCGTGCGAGTTGGCATCTTCAAGGTCTTCTTCCTGCTCTAGCTGTGCAACTTGGAACTCAATTTGAGGATCCTCGTAATCAAGAACATCTTCAGCTTCCATCTCATCGCCGTCTTCGTCTACAGCCAACTCATTTGGTTCATCTGCAGCTTCTTCAATTGCAGCTTCTTCCTCCATGATCGAATCCACAGGAATATCAGCATCACCATTATCAACTGTGTCTCCCTCTAATTCAACCTCTGGAATTGAGTTCTCGGTCTGTTCAATCTCATCCTTCTTGACGGTGCTCTGATCAATTGATGCCTGGTTCATCGTTTCTGGAGACAATTGATCAAGTTCGATTGAGGCAACAGACTCCAATTCTTCATCTTCGTCCATTTCCAATTCTACCTCTATTTCTTCGTTCGCAGTCTTGACCTCATCCATATCATGATCTTCCACTATCTCTGTTGTATTTTCCGCTATATCACCACCATCCTGGACTACAAATGCATCGATCATACGCTCGTCCTGATTGATCGAATACGCAGAATTTGTATCTAGATGGATACTCATTATTTTAATCTTTCCAATGACACGTACGTACCTACGGTTATATCCCCTAGTTTTATGTTCTCGTCTCTATATAAACCCGTATATTATCCGCTAAACAGCTGGTTAGTAACTTATATACAAATATAATTACCTTGTATGAAATAATCTTCACAATGGCGATAAATCAGGAATATAGAATTAGTTGCTTATGAACTGATGAAGTATTGGCGAGAGTGGGTGGTACACGACACCCACACTCTAGTGATGAAGAGAAAAAACTATTCCCCATGATTCTGGCGGTTTCGAGAGCTAGAACAAGAGAGACAGAAGATGCTAGTGAGATTAACTCATTCAACATCAGTAATATCCATCTATATTCTACTCTGTTCATGTTCTCGGTCGCATGAAAAAAGTTACAGTAAAATTTTCACTCCCCCTAACTACTACTCTACACTCCAACAATCACATAATCCCTTATTTAACATGCATTAATTTTTAATACAAACAAATTATAAAATAAACAACGAAGCTTTTGAACCGTTTAAATGAAAGTTTCATAAGGAACTGGAGCTAAGGTTTGAGGAACGTTACCTTCAGTAGAAATGACTCTAAATTCTCTTGGCTTGGCTGGTTGTCTCTTTAATTGAGCGGCTTCACCCTTGGCCTTGGCTTCAGCCTTCTTAGCAGCGTTTTCCTTAACTCTGTTTAAGAACTCTTGACGACACTTGGAGTGCTTGATGTGCTCAACTCTCAAGTTGACTCTCTTTTCGAGATATCTGTGACCGACAATCTTGTTAACAATAACACCGACGGAGGACTTGGTAACATTGTAAATGATACCGGTCTTACCGTGGTAGTATTTGTGTGGCATACCCTTTTGGATGGAACCGTTGGCCTTGATATCAACAATATCACCGACCTTGTAGATCTTCAAGTAAGTAGATAATGGAATGGCACCATGCTTCTTGAAGTCACGTTGGAAAGCGTAACGAGTACCGGATCTGTAACCACGACTAGACTTGTTAGTAACCTGTTGGTGAAAATGTTTAATACACAAGAGTTCCAGACGATAACCGCCAATAATCAATTCAATCGACTTAATAACAGTATCGCATCATCCACATTGTTTCTTGTACTTCATATATCTGATTTTTCACGAGTCGTTTGTATAAATCTCCTGATTGAATATCTACTCCAACTTCGGTCTACATCAACTATTCGAATTATCTTTATAATGTGTGTTCTGGATCCCTTGTACATTCATTATCGTGTTTTCACATACCTTTTACCCATTTTGATTAATTATACAGTTATATGAGGATATCTATAAGAAGTGTCTTCCATATAATTTATTACTGCTAATAAAAAATTTGAAAATTATCACAATCCAACAATCGGTACACGAACGTACCGCCCATGGAAAATTAACTATGTAACTTGTATGGTTTTTGCACGCAATGGCTAAAAAGGGTCGGAAATGACAAAACGCAGTCACGGTGCCCTATGTCGACACACGTGATTCAAAGTTAGGGTTACTTGACTTATATACTTACACAAATATATAGATGGGGTACATGGATTGAAATATAGATAATATCAACTGTACTTGTATCGCATTAATATAATAGATCTATATGTCCGTCCTCATCAACATAATAGCTCTATTCTGTGGTTCTATCCTATTAACCCTCGCTTCCACCCTAGCTAACTACAATCTCTATATTCAATAAACATATAATTTAACCTACATAACCCATTAAAAACCAGAATAATAACACTTTTTATTTAAAGAAAACACTTTTTTATGAACAATTCCAATAAATTAAGTAATTTATTCTTCGTCTTCTTCAGCATCACCTTCAGCTGACTTACCGGCGTTTCTTCTCTTAACTCTACCAGCTCTTCCACCACCGTATGGGGAGTTTGGAGCAAAGTCGATGTGCTTTTGAGAATCTAATCTGACCATGAAAGATGGGATGTTGACGATTTGCTTACCAACAGCAATGTGTCTTTGGGAGATCAAAACTCTGGCGTGGTGGATAGATCTTGCTAAACCTAACTTGAAAACTTGGGTTTGCAATCTTCTTTCTAAGAAATCTTCGACTCTTAAAGCTAAGACATAATCCAACTTCATCTTATCTTCAGATAAGACACCGACACGAACTAATCTTCTGATTAAAGCGTTACCTTCGAATAATCTCTTTGGGTCCTTTTCATCTCTGGTCAATAAGTCTCTAGCGGCTCTTCTCAACTTAGATAATTGGAAACCAATTCTGTAGATCTCTCTCTTGTTCTTTAAACCGAATTCACCAGCTAACTTCAATTCAGAATCTAAACGAGCTGATTCGTAAGGTCTCTTTGGAACGGAGTAAGTTTTGGAGTATGTTCTTGGGGCACCTGAGAAAGATTAGAATGTGTTCAACTTGATAATATGGCACGAATCCAAAATCGAAGTTGGGTCCTACAAAATAGTTATGAAGTCATTTATATTGCATTATAATCATAAGGCTGTAGCTATATATAAATGTGATCATAGGAGAAAAGTATCTCAATACACATGGACAAACGTCTCCGCGCTCTTCGAGGAATCACCCATATTCGAAGAACAACAGAGACCTTTTGCCGTCACATATAATGAAGATACAATAACCTTGTTTATATATAGACTAACAGAACTTATTATTTTAATGCTTGCAACTAGAGTGTCGGGAATCTAGTGCAACTAAATAAGCTCCAAAGGAAACTATTTTGGTAGTTCATCTTAAAAAGATGAACTGAGGACCCGAACCTCCATGAAGACACTTGAAGAACATAATTAAACGAACTCAGTGGTATCTCATGATTGAAGTTATGACTTTATGTGAGAAATATACATACGAGGCATTTTGACTTTCCTTTGATTAGTTGTTTAAAACAAGAATATAATAATCACACACAAATATTTTTTTGATATAGCTGAGAAGTGAAAAGTTTCTCCATAGTGGGAGTGAAGCGGACCGTGCACGACATCTTTCGCTCATGCCAGCGATTTCTCTGTGCGTGAAACTACTGCTATAGTCGTGTAAACCTCGAATCTAGCAAGTTTGTGACTGTTTTTAGAGTTATTGAGTGGAACACGTTGGATGTGTGCGACACGAATATTGCAGCTGGCTGCTATCTAGACAGGTCTGACACCTTAATAGATGAAGTATAGCGGGAGACATAGAATCTTGGTTGAAATGGATGAAAAGCAGTTATTGTAGGCGTGAAAATTGACTGTAAAAAGGTGTCGAATATTTGTTCATAATGCTGTGAGACGTCTCTTGTCCAATGGCTCATCTCCTTATTATGCAAGTAATCTACATAATATTAAATTTCATTATATTCATAAATACATCAACTTTTCAATGCGAAAAGAACTTTCTATCTGGAGAATTTAGTTTCTCTTTTCTTTCCAACGTCCTTCTTTAAATCGCTAACCTCGTCTCTAGAAGCATTGTAACGGATGTTGGTCTGTTGGTTCATAGGATTTTCTGGGGACTTTTCGAATTCCTTGAAGATCAAATGCTTCATTTGTTGTAATCTCAAGCCTGGGTTTTCGGTTCTGACTTCAGGTAATCTCTTTTCCTCAAAAGCAGCATAGGCGGCCTTGACTCTTCTCTCAGGATGTCTTTCGATATCCTTATCTTGAACAGCACCATGTTTACTGGTCAAGGTCAATGCCTCCAAGGCGGCATCCAAACCACTAGCACTCATTTCTGGCGCTTCGTTAAAACTGAGGAAATCGTCAATCTTACCAGTCTTCTTAGCAGCAATCTTTTCAGCACCTCTACCCTTCTTGGAAGGCTTGGATGGTAACGAGGCCTCTTCCTCTTGCAACATGGCGTCTCTTTCGGCCTTTTTACGAGCAGCCTCGGCCTTCTTGGCCTCTTCATCTTCCTTCTTCTTGTTAGTCTTCTTTCCTCCCTTGGACCATTCTTCGTCTTCAGTGGCTGCTACTTTAGCATCTTCAGCTTCCTTTTTCTTGTTGGCGGCTTCTGCCTTTCTGGCATTACCTTGAGCCTTCTTGGAATTGTCTTGATTAGCAACCTTCTTAGCCATAATTGTATAATCTCAAATGTGAGTCGCTGACCTCTTCTAATAAGTCCATTGACATAGATAACCAGCTGTCGCAAATGGATGAACGCATCACCGTGAATCGGAGCTGTGACAATATTAGCAACGACACGCACAGGGTTGTGTTATGCACGAACAGACATCTTGCCTGGAACCTAATGAAGGATACTTTAATTTATAGAATGCTCTACACGTCGCTTAAATAGCAAACAAAACTTTTTTAAATCATAAAAAAACGTAACATAAAACCCAGACATTCAATTGATTGTAATTTTTCTTTACCATATTTGTTTGACCCGCCGAGAGTTCCTCTAATAGACTCTAATTGTAAATAGATAATTGAATAAATTAATAGCAATGGCAACTATTAATTTTCAACTTTTTGTTTTTTGGTGATTGGTTCAACTTCCTCGCCTTGAGCTGGGGCGATTCTTGGGGTTGAAACATCAGCATGGAAATCCTTGATGATGGAATCCACATCATCGATACTCAATTGTCTGATATCACCCAATTGCTTGATCTTGGCGGTGACCTCTTTACATTGGTCATCGGTCAAATTCAAGTTCAATTGGTCAACACGAGATTTGATAGCATTCCAGCCAGTCAATCTGTTGGCGAAATGGATGTATCTGGTTAAACCGAAATCGGAAGGATTCAAGATTTCGTAGGTGGATGGGTTGGCTAAGATGGCCTTGGCGTGGATACCAGCCTTGTGGGTGAAGGCACAGAACCCGGTGATAGGGTTGTTGAAAGGAATGTTAACTTGAACGGCATCGGCAACCAAGTTCTCCAAGTCTCTTAATTTGTGTAATTTATATTTGGATAAGACGTAATCTCTGTCGGCAGCAATCATTCTGGCCATCAAACCACCTAATGGGGTGATACCGTTTCTTTCACCGATACCCAAGACGGAGACATCGATCAATTTGGCACCACCTTCCAAGGCAGTGTAGGCGTTGGCGATGGCACAACCGGTGTCGTTGTGGAAATGACATTCAATATCACAACTGACAACCGATTTCAAAGTCTTGACCAACTCGTAAACTTGTCTTGGGTTGGCACAACCAACGGTATCGGCAATACCGACTCTGTTGACACCGATCTTGTCGACGGTTCTGTAGATGTTTAACAAGTCAACAATGTCCGATCTGAAGGAATCTTCGGAGGAGAATCTGATTTCAATACCCTTGGATTTGACGAATTCGATGACTTCGACGGCACTCTGGGCAATGTAGTTCATGTCCTTACCATGGGAGTATTGTCTCAAGAATTGGGAGGTACCAATGACGACATCAACACCGTCAACACCGGTTTCGACGGCGACTCTGGCATCGTCCATATGACATCTGATATGGGTCAAGATCTTGGCCTTCAAGCCCAATTTGCAGATAGCCTCACAATCTTTTCTGGATTGTTCGGAAGCAACTGGCGAGGTCAATTCGATGTAATCGACACCAAAGTCGTCCAAGGCCTTGGCGATTTCGATCTTCTTTTCGGTGGTGAAGAAAGCGTTGGCGAATTGCTCACCTTCTCTCAAGGTGGACTCGATCAACTCGAATCTAGACACATTGGATAAGAAATCTGAAGGGTTAGGACCGTAAGGATTAGCAGCCATTTTGGATATGATATGTATGTTAAGATTCTTTCTATGAATACGTCGATACACTAGCTATATATAGAGCTCTTGATGACAGGAAAATCTTACAACGCCCTTAATCTGTGTGGGTCATAAGCGTCTTCCTTCGGACTGAAAAATTTCATGCGTCTGATATGACTCAACTGCACAGCAAAGGAGAAATTTTATCAAAACCCCGGTTTGGTACCGGATGTGCAGACGGAAGACACGATTAGATGGGGTCCAACGAGCACATATGACTGGATATGGGATATTGGGATGGTGCGTGGCGAGTGGTGGTGTTTTGTGTGTGTAATGTGTGTGGGTTGGGTGATGGTGGGATCTAATTAGTCATTGAGCTGCTGGGTGATGTTCGGATATAGTCCGCTGATAAGGGACTTTTGCAGCCTATCGTGGATCCAGGGGGGTGAATCTGAGGACGTTTGAAGATACGAGATGAAAGAGATATTAGGCGAGGGCATTATGTGTGTATATTGGGATCTTTCAAATGTTCAAAGTTCATTTATTTTTAATTTTTTTCCTGCTTCATCCCACTTCGGTAATCTATTCTCCAGTTTAGCGCGATAACCAATTGACAGGAGAAATGAGTAAATATCACCCATACAATCGAATCGAAAGTCAAATTGATGTATCTGATATCATTGTAGAACATTTAAAAAAAATTGCAATCTGTTTGAATCTCATCTGATTCCTCATATTGTAGTAATCACGTAGTGATTTGCTGCAATGCTCCTAACCTATGTAGAACGGATCAAGTCATTGTGTTTCACACGCAACTCCTAACATGCATCCGCGAGATTTATCAGAACCAACTGTCATTCCTAATATTAGGACAATTGGGAGAGGAGCTGAGATAGACGTTCTGTAGGAGATCAAATGATGGAGGACAAGTTGAGACAATCGTTTAACGAGATCTTGTTGACTTCTGGAAATATCTTCGAGACAATAAATCTAACTAAATCGTCCAATCTTGTGATACCCAATAACCAGCTAATACACAAGACATTAATAGGCAAATTGAATGAATGTTTGACGAAATACGATAATGTCCTTGATGAATTCGATTTGAAATTGGACGATTTGAATTATTCGCTCAAACAATTAAAGGAAAATGTCAGACTTGAAAAACAGCAGAAAGAGCAACAAGACTTGCTCAAACAACAGCAACAGGAACAACAAAGACAGGAAGAGCTAGTCAAGACGGAATCAATATTCCCATCTACCGATGTCACCGACGCAAAAATGGAAATAATCGAGGATTTCTCCGATTTCCTCACCGATGAGAACAACTTAAATGATTTTAATTTGATGGATGCCGATATGATGATGGATGACACGCCAGATTTGAAACAAGAAATCAAAACAGAAATAAAGCCTTCCATCCCAACCCCTATACAGATCGATACACCAATGGCTTCGAATCCGGCCACCGTGCCCAAGATTCAAACACCTAATCCGGCAGATATTTTGTCCACCATTAATTATGGCCAAACCGACGATTTGACGGACGGTTTGATGGCAGATGACAATTTCGATGTGGATCGTCTATTGGCAGGCGAAGGTTTGGATATGACGGAAGATGGTGAGATGATGAATGAGGAGGACATGAATGTGTTCCTAGACGATTTAAATTTAATGCTAGAATGATAATATACTTGGGTTTGGGCGAGTGTGTAGGTTGTAGAGGGAGGTTTGCTTATTATAGCAGAAGTTATTTAGAGAAGTGGAAATGACCTATCAAAAGATGGAAATAAATTTGTTTTCTGATATTTCGAATGAATAGAGCTCTCTGAAATTAGTTCGGGGTATCATTATGTTTATCTAATATTTCAGGAGGGGATATCTGTCTATTGGATTTGTTTAAGGAGAATTTATTCTTAACATATCAGAAAAAATATGATCCCCAATTACACATATTATATTACTTGAAATATTAATTATATATTACTTGAAATATTAATTAATATTACTTGAAATATTATTTACATATTACTTAAAATATTATATCACTTTCGTTTTTAAAATATTATGTTTTATTATAATCTACATATTATATTACTTTCATTATTAAAATATTATTTTTTATTTCTGAATTATCACCCAACTAAACACTAAACTTATTTAACATTCAACACTCAAAAAATTCAATTTCTTCAAAACTTCCAGAAATTATCTTCATCTCCAATTATAAAATCCCTCCCATTATTAATAATTCATCTTATCTTTTTATCTACCATCTATTATATGGTTGCAATATAATCTGTCAATATAGACGTGTCACTAATCCATACTCCTCTTCGCATCACATCTCAGAACAGACCATACAATCTTTATCATGAAGAGAAGTAGCCAATGTTAAATAAAGTTCATATAGATCTGGAAATTCAAACATAATTATAGTTTAATTTTCAACACGCATATCAAGAAAAAGTTTTGTCCTACAAGTCTCTTCATCTACACATCATAACGAACTTATAAATGAACTTAGAACAACAAGCCATCGATAGAAAGGCTCGTTTGGCGGCACTAAGAAATAAAAAGAAGAAGGAAAATGTCGAAGAATCCGTAGAAAGCTCCAAAAATGACTTATTGTAAGTATTTCAATGAAGTAGAAGGAAGACATGTTTACTAATTATCCAGACCTATTAGAAGAAACTTTGATCCTGACACAAAATCTGCTATTACAGGGTTCTCAACTCCCCCTATACTTCATGGATCCAATCAGGAAACAGTCGAGACCGTTTCAATGGAGATCCAAAACGAGATAATGAACAAACTACGAGAACGAGCCAAAATGGACTCCGAGTCGGATATGAATAACGAGGTTCTTAGTTCAAAGAGAGTCAATTGGGACTTGAAGAGGGATTTGAGTAATAAATTTGAAATCTTAGATAATAAGACGGACATTCTGATATCCAAGTTGATTCGTGAAAGAGCCGGGAAATCTTAAATAAACGACATAATTACACACTGTAAATCGAATGACTTCAATTATAATCTAATAAATATCGTTTTAAACTCATGAATATAAAAAGTTAAGAAAAAACTCTCACAAACCTAGAACAATTATTTAGCGGCAGCGAATAACTTTTCAATTTCAGCAACTGATTCTTGCAAGATTTTTTCTTGGGTCTTTGGGTTAGCTAATTCCTTTTGCACCTTTTCAATGACAGACTTAGCTAATTGTTCTTGTTCTAATTGTCTTTGTTGTTGTTCGTATCTGACCCAGGAGTCCAAAGAGGCCTTGGCTTCGTGGATTAAGTCGATCTTTTGCTTCAATTCGAAAGACTTGGCTTCCAATTGAACGGTTTCCTTGGAGACAGCGAATAATTGTTGGGTGGTGGCAACAACGTCCTTTAATTCAGCAACAGATTCGATTCTTTCCTTGACGGCCTCGACGTGTCTGGTTCTGGATTGGTTCAACAAGTCGGAGATGTGTTTTAATTGTCCATCGGCCCAGTCCTTGTACAATGGGGCAACGAACTTGGCACATAAACCGGTGAAGAGGGAGAAAGACACCAATAAGATGGTTTCGTCATTGACCACGTACAAATGGTTGGCAACGGCGTAGATACCGGCGGCAGCGGAGGTGGCTAAGATACCGGTCTTGGTCAAGATGTTGGAACCAGGCAAGGAATTGATGATGGAGGTAGCCTTTTCTTTTGGTTCAGTTGGGGTGGAATAGTGTCTAACGCCGATTCTGGTGGTTAGTACGGTGGGGGTGATGATTGGGTGGGGGTTGTTTGCGGATGAGTTATTTTTCCACATCAATTGCGATAAACCTCCAATTACAATTACAATTAATACTTACGGAGTAGCACGTAAACCAAGTTGAACGGATGGACGAACAGCTGCATCTATTAGTATATGGAATTCGGCAATTCTGGCTGGCTTGCTGTTTACTCACCTCTTAAAGCAATTCTGTTAGCCAATGACATCTTTGATCCTATGTATATAACTGTGGTTGGTTGAGTCCAAATTGTTGTTGTCTATGAGTTTTTTCTTCAGGACGACTTCGGATTTCTGGTGGAAAATTTGGAAGCTGATTGGTGTTGGTTGATTACCGCATTGGGATGGATGTGGATGGAGGAGTGCATTGGGTTAGTGCAGACGATGTATGTGGGGTTATAATCGAGAAATTGATCTAATGATTCTTCGCTGAATTTATGTTTATTCAGAATTATGTGTTCCCCTACAACAGATACAACAGAACTTCCCATTTATAATACAAATCATTTCCCCACTATCGTGGAAGCCGGCTTCCAAACATGCAACGAATTATCGTCTGCAACCGACGCCATCAACCATTTATCATGTGGATTCCAATTGATCTCATTCACCCCCAACATATGTCCTCCATGCGTGAATAGTAACTTGTCTTCGTCGTTGGACTTACTCCAATCCCACATCTTCACGAATTTGTCCTGCGAAGAAGACCCAAGCACGTTGCCCATCTCCAAATTCCACTGTAAACAAGTGACACTGTCGTCATGGGCCTTAATTGAGTCGATTTCATGGTCGAGATTTCTCGAGTCCCAGATCTTGATGACACCCGAGGAGTCCCCCGTCGCGATACAGAACGAATTGAGTGAATTGAACGCAATGGCATTGACACCGGTTTCATGAGCATGGCTCTTTTTGCTGGAGATCATGTCATTGGTGTCCAATCGAAGATCATACAAGTTCAAGCTGCCGTTCTCCTGCACCGACCCAAAGATGCTGTCATGATTTTTCACGTAATTGAGGTCGTTGATGGCACCCGAGCCCGCAAGATGAATAGCTTTCGACGGCTCTAAAACACCAGCAGATTTGGTGTAATTCGACCTAATGTCGTACATATTGATATATTCATCACTGGCACCAGAGGTCAATTGGCCAATGTTCTGGTAATTCCAGGACAAGGCGTATCCTTCAGCAGAATGGCCCCGTAAGACTATCTCCGGCTTGAAATCGTCGGTCAACGGGTTATTTGGATGTTTCGTCCGGTCGAAAACATGTATTATTCCCTTGTTATTTATGGTGGCTATCAAATCGATCTTGTTGGGCTCGATCCTTATGCGATTTATGTCATCATGGAGATGATTGATGGATTGCACCATCTTGGCCCTGGATGTGGCCGATTCTATGATCTCCTCCTTCATGGCGTCGTAATTCTTGATATTGAGTTGGTTTCTGTTTATGATGGGGATTGTGAAATAATTCACCTTATTAATGAAACTATTGGATGTGAATGTGGCTGTGACTAGTCTGTAACTGTCTAGATGTTTGATCTCGGTGTCGCGGTCCCCGACCCATTGTACCGTCGACGAGGGCCATATCAACGACGTTGTTTGGATGTAATCGTAATTATGTTGCGAGTTCTTCTTGAAGATTCTATAGTTATCCTGAGTATTGGAATCGATCACCTCTGGTTCATCCAAGGATTCGTCGATTATCGCCGTTTCGGCCTCTAATATCTCGATATCTTGTGTCATGGATCTACAGAAAATTAAAAAGACCTCAATTCTCTCCACTCTAAACAACTCAAAATAACGACTCGCTATTACTTATTGCAAAACTTGTTGAAGTGAAGTGATTTACGCGTAAATATTGTCCAAACACGACCCTTTCTTGTCACCTCGATGATGTGTTAAATAAGAAAGTTTGAAGATATTAAATAATTCATTTAATAGGTGTGATTTACTAAGGAAGGCGTGATTAAGCCTATATTGTCGTTGTTTTTCGTTATTCATTGATCGATAGATCTGTGTAGTCACTAGTAATAAACCACTTATCAACAGAACAAATCAATCAATGCACTAATCAATTACTCCCACATCTCCCGCCCTACATCCCCTAACCGATAACTAAATGCATTAATAAATAAAACTCTAGATGAAACAAACCTAATACCATAATACGCATCTTCATCCTATCTATCCTTCCAACGAATATATAGACATAATGTCGTAATCATTAATAAATACTATAAAATATTCATGTTTTGGTGGCCATTTTATACCTCTACAACCTTGACGAGAATCACAACCTAAGCGGCTTCCTCCAACTTCTTAGCCTTCAACTCCTTCAATTCGTCCATTCTTCTCAAGAAGTCGAGATATTGACACTCTTCGTAATCGTGTCTTTCCTGGACACAGGCATATGGCATGTAATACGACTCCTTACGACATATATTCAAAGGAACCAACAATTTGGCACATCTATCTCTGTAACCTAATGGGATTTTATGTTTTCTCATTTCTTCTGCAGAGACTGGCGTTTGTTAGTTTTGAAGCGTCATCGCCACATCTTCAAAATTCAATACATACGAAGTTCTGGTAATTCTTTAAGAGCCATCTTCAATGCGTAATTACTTGTATCCTGTGTATCACCGTTCGTGCCGCCTCTTTCTCTTCAATAGTGTTATTAAAATCTCAAGTCTAATTGGACTAAGTTTTTCATGATTAGGTCAGCATGGAGTACGAGGTTGCATGTAGAAGGCGAGTATATGACGGTTATGCCGCGAAGGGGTGGGTGTTTATTCCGTCAATTGGGGTTCGAAAAGTGGATTTTAAGTGGATAATTCGAATTGAGTGCTAATTATTATGCCGAATTTGGTTTTTATTTAACTAAAATACCTTTTTTAGCTACCCTCCATTGATCGATTCTTAACTATTAATGGCTTAGTCAGCGTTTCCGCCGCACGACCTCTTCTCCAGCCAGCCCCACCAATCCACCAACGCGATGAAGAACGAACCAAAAGAATGAGGATGATTCGGCTATAGTATAATTTCTATAGACATAAATAGCACGGGAGTTGATTGAAACCTCGTTCTGGCTCCAAAATTGTGTTTTTTTGCGAATCAACTGACATTGTCGGGTAGTAGTTCTTTGTATATCTTTTTGTAGTGTATTAATATAATGTCGGACAGTAAGAGTAGTGGAGCAATTGCGTCGCGGAAGAGATCCAGAGACGATATATTGAACGAGGAGAGAGAGAATGAGCAGGAACGAGCCTCTGTCGCGGTGGAGGCCGTTGAAGGAGATGAAGAGGGAGGGTCTCCGAGAGTTAAGAGAAGAAAGTCGGTTAATACTTATGAATACAGAAATACTAATGGCGAGTTGATAAAACCCAATAAGGAATTGAACAAGTTGATCATGGACAGTTCCAGAATCGAAACCATCAAGAACGAAATCAAACAGGAGTTAAAACAAGAGCTATTGAAGGAAACCAGTGAGAAATTCGACAAATTACAAGTTGAAATCGACTCTTTAAAGGAAAAAGTTGACAAGAATGAAACGGAGGATGATCAAGATGAAGACGAAGACAACAAAGATACAACAGAACAATCCACAACGGAGTCTACCGACGAGACTCCCCAGAAAAAGTACGTTTTTGGCCATAGTTCGTTCGCAAACTTCAAGTCTCCATTACCAGCAGACAAGGAATCCACGGAAGGTCCCAAAAGGGTGTTTGGAGCATCTACTCCTTTTGGGGGTACTGCGTTTGGGTCTGCTCCAAAAACCAACGTTTTTGACACTTTACCGGCCTCTACACCCGCTACATCATCCTCATCTTCTTCAACCGCCAGTAATGTGAAATTTGGAGGGTTTGGCGCCAATTCCAAATTCGGAAACGCCTTCCAGGACACCTTGAACAAGAAATCGATATTTGATGAGCCAAAGAAAGATGACGAAGACAAGGGACCAGAGGAAGAGGAGGAAAAAAGCGAAGTAATCGTCTACAAACAAGTGGAATTGACGAAACAAAACGTCAAAACCGGCGAGGAGGAAGAGGAATCGCTCTTCTCCTCAACCTGTAAATTATTTGAATTGGATTTAACCGATATTTCCAAAGGATGGAAGGAAAGAGGAATTGGACAATTACATCTCAATCTTAACACAAACACTGGAAAATCCAGAATAATTGTCAGATCCAACGGTCTTTTGAGAGTGGTGTTGAATATCCCCATAATTAAGAACTTAGATTTTGTGAAGGGAATGGCTTCATCTATGCAAAGTGAAAAGTTTCTCAGAATCACCACGGTGAACGAGATTGGCCCCATTCAATATTCGTTGAAATTTGGAAATGGAAAGCTCAGAGACGAGTTATTCGATAAACTTGCCGACATAACTGAGCAACTCGACTAACAAATCTCCATCATACAAATACCAATAATGTACAATTTATTACGTCTATGTAGATTTTATGAAGCCAATACTACAGATGGTGGAGCCCTTGACTCCACCGAACTCGAAACTTGGATAATTGATCTTCTTCCATTTCTTCAAGTCACCCTTTTCGCCTATGATGATGTTACACAACTCGTCTTCGGTGAAATTGCAACTCGTTATCAATAACAAGGTTGTGTCCTTCATCAACTTTCTCACGTTTTCCGAGTATTTCTCGACACCAGCCTTTCCATTATCGTATTCAGTGTCACTTAAGGCGATGGCGTCCAAAGTACCTTTATCCAAAATGATATCAAATTCGTGAGAAGCCAAGAATTCTTCGTCTGTCAAAAGATCCACCTGTTGGAAAATGACGTCCAATTCCTTTTCTTCGGCAATGTTTTTGGCGAAATCCACGGAAACTTGACTGTAATCTACACCCACCAATTCACCGTCGAAATCCTCCTCTCTCAATTCAAACAATAAATGGCCGTTACCTGTGCCCAAATCGACGATGGAGGCCGATTCCGTGAGACATTCTAGTTCCCCGAGGTTATCTTGTAAGAATTGAACCATTTTTAATTCAGCATCCGAATCATCGAACCAATTTTCACCCGTATCTTCTGGATTAGTGCCAAAGTTCTTGGTTTCAACCTTGTAGAAGTTGTCCCAACTGCATTCATTAGTACTGTGGATGGTCGACATGTGGTACAACTCACTATTCTCTCGTTCCCAATTTGGAGGGGTTAAGTTTGGAGGTGTCTTCGATAATTGTGTCTGTCATTATCTAGAGCCCAATTATATGATCTGTTCTATCGTCAATAGCTGTTCTTATCGATGAGTTGGAAATTTTTCAGTATCCGTATAGAAGACATATACGACTTCACGCACGACTGGTGATGAGATGAGCAGTAATAGAACAACCAAAAACATTGAAATGGAATAATGTCTACAATTGTTCCTATTTTACATTATTTTACATTCATTCATGCTACTTAATATGCCCTCGGAGCACCCCTTTTCTTCTCCTCTTGGATCCGTTTCAATCTGTTTCTCTCTCTTTCTCTCTCTCGTTCCATATCCTTGTCGTTTCTCCTGGAATCGCGCTCTCTATCTTTGAAATCACGATCATCATATCTTTGGGCTCTTTCGCCCCCATAGCTGTTTCGGGACTGGTAATTGTATCTGTCGGAATCCTTCCTGTAAGTATCTCTTGGAGCCGCTGGCCGCGGTCTTTGTACTTCTCTGGGGGGATATGCTGCTCGTTCTCTCCTTCTTTCTTGTTGATATATCTTTGGTTTGGTGTAATGTCTTCCGCCCAAACCGCCGCCCAAACGTCTGGGTTTCCAGGTCTTGATGATCCGACTTCGTTCAATGTCCACCAAAATCGGTCTATTATTCAACTTTAAGCCGTCCGTTTCATTCAACGCCAATTTCATGTCATTTTCACGTTCAAACACAACGAACCCGTAACCTTTGCTTTTCCCGTTCAAATCTCGAATGATCTTGATATTCTCAAGCATACCGTATTTGTTGAAAATTTTCTGCAAATCCAATTCCCCGATATTATAATCCAATCGCGCCACGAAAAGCGTTCTATATGGGTCATTGGCGTTGATTTTGCCGTCTTTCAACGGATCCCAATTATGGAGTTGTTTGCGTAGAAGTTCATTTTTTAGCTGAATTTTCTCCTTTCTAAGACGTTGTTGTTTTCTCTGTAAACCCTCACTTGGAACGTAATCCTTATCATAATCCTGGAATAATGCGAGATATCCAGATATGGGTGCTACAAACTTGGTTCTTCTCTTCGAAGGGTCCACATCCGTCGGTTCCTTGAAAACTAAAGGCGGTTTTGGTTCGAATAATTTCGAGATATTGGCTGGATATTTCGATTCATCCGCTTGCATCTTGTATTTACCTTATTCTTTGTCTTTCTTTCATAGAAGTATATTCTTCTTTATGTTGATGACTGGAAATTTAAATCGACGTGTGTGGCCCAATTCCCTGGATTCCTCATATAAATTATCGAGATACCTATGACATAATCATTATCAACAGCCCTATCAACGGCTCTTGCAACATGAAGACGGAAGAGGAGAAAAGAGAACAGGAATTGTTGCATCAGAAACAAAAAGCCGCCAACGAGGAGGTCTTGCTACAGTCGAAATTGTTGCCCTATCTCACAAGAGACGAGTTGAAGAAGTACAATGGTGTCAAATCAGATAAGATCCATGTGGCCGTCAAGGGAATTGTGTTCGATGTGACGAATAATAGCGACAAATATGGCGTGGGAAAGGCCTATTACAAGCTCGTGGGCAAGGATTGCTCCAAATCGTTGGGAAAATCCAGCATGAAGGACGAGTTTCTAGACGATAGAGCGTGGGATTATAGTGGCTTGAACGACAAAGAATCAAAAGTATTGGACCAATGGTACGAGTTCTTTCTCAAGAGATACCATGTCGTGGGGTTGATTATCGATCACGTGTAGCCGGTATTATTGGTCGGTGGTATGGTGCGTAATGTAATATCCACAACGGGCCGGCATTTGGAGGAATTGCCGAGGAGATCGGAGGGAACGCTGGGAATGGCTTGTAGGAATTATCTGTGAACACCAACAAGTTCGTCCACCCCGTATATACTCAAACCATGACATGTCAACCCCTGTATAGCCCCCTCGTATAGCCCGCTAATAAGCCCTCTCTTGTCACCAACCGTATACTACCCTGCATTCCATCTATTACCCCTTACGGATTGCAACGTGCATACACCAAAACATTTTCTCTGTTTCATTCGTGGAGTGCAAACTTAATGGCAAACAAATTGCGAATTACCGATTGAAGAGGACAAAACGATCGAAAACAGCCCAATTCACTCGTTATTGTATTGCGGAAGATCGGGTATCAGATTTATTTGCACGAAAAAGGGTCCTTGTGTGCTAAATCAGTAATAGAGCCGAGATCGAGAGTTCGAGGTCCGACTAACACGATACAAATCAAGAGGATTAATTGAGGTGAATTTTATTTCTGGCGCTATCGCATCCCAAACCACCCGTTTTTCCTGCTATCATCATGGAGGCGGCAATGGCCTCGACCCAGAAGGGCAGAATGAGACAACAATTCTTGAGAGATGACACCATTGACATCAGATACGAAACACCCATCAATTCCTCGGGACGACTGAATCTGTTGCAGAGTGGTCCGATGAATGGTGGTCAATATCCCAATCAGCAATTCAACCAAAATCCGATGCAACAACAAATTCCTATGCAACAACACAACCCTCTGCAACCATTCCAACAACAAAACCCTCTGCAACAATTCAACCAATATAACCAACAATACCCTCCCAATCAATTCCAGAACCGCCCCTTTGCACCGCAACAAGGCAATAGTAGACGGTCGTCGTTGACCTCGCAATCCGCGACTCTGACAATGTCGAAACTCTTCAGAAGAGGTGGGAAGGGCTCGAAAGACAAGGACGACGACTTTGACGAAGACGGCGGAAACCTCGACCTCACGGACGAGGGAAATATCTCCTTTGATGATCTTTCGCATTTGAGACAACGGGGCCCCTATGGCATGAGTTCCTTGCGGTCCTCCGACACCACCCCTATCATTCCTACGTTGTCAACCAAGGGCCAAGGTCCCAATGGAGGACTCAGCAACGTTCAATACAGAAAGCAAATGACCAACCAAAAAAAATTGGCCATGGCCAGCATTGCTAGTAGCGGCGGGAGAGCCATGTCGTTGAATAACCAACCCCAATTTATGCAGAATCCAATGAATGATCCCAGAAGTATGCTGATGGCTGCGAACTACGATCCTAGAGCTATGAGTTTGAATAGTAACAACAGGGACCCAAGAGCTATGAGTTTACAAGGTTATGACCCGAGAGCGATGCTGTTGGGGGGACAACCACCGTTCCAGCCACAATCACAGCCGCAACACCTTCCAAACGGCCAACCAAGAACAATGTCGTTGAATAACCAATATCCAGCTATGAATGGACAGCCGAGAGCCATGTCATTGAACAACCAACAACAAAGATATAATCCTAACATGATGAGAAACCCTAATGATAGAAGTAATAGCTTGACACCAAGCGGGCAAAGAATGCCTCCGCCAGTGGGCTTAGGATTTCAGCCACCGCAAGGCCAATTCCAAAGAACTAATATTAAGATTGCTCCGCCCCAGCCAAGATTCAGCGGATCAAGAAATAACTCGAGAAACAACTTGAGCGAATTGCCCTCCGATTCATTGCAGAACATCGAAGAACATAATGAGCCGATCCACGAAGAAGCAAACGGAAATGCCTTGAATGTTCCTGAGAAACCTGCAGAACCGGTTTATCAGAACAACAACAGTAGTGGTAGTTCGACAAAAGTCAACAGGAAACCCCCACCTCCATCTCCGTTAGAAGCCAGCTTCGACCACGGAGAGACGCCAAAGAAGTCGAATTCTATGAAGTTAAGGAAGTTGAATTTGTTCAATGATACCCCAAATGCTGTCGACGATGACGAAGATGAAGAGGTACCAAGAGAGCAAGTTATTGATTATACTGTTAATAAGTCAACCGATAAATTGTTACCTACCCCATTAGAGCCAACTGGGTTCAGTAATGAGTTTAATCCGAATGATTTTGACGGTGAGAAGTTTGAAGATAAGGACTTCTCGCACTCTACCACCAATCAAGACACCAGCATTAACTCTATTACTGCCGAGGGATCTTTTAGGTCCTTAGACCCAGGGTCTCCTAACACATCGATGGTCAAGAGTACTTTAGAGGTGATAGATTCTCCGTTTGAAGAGGCGGACATTAAGGGAGGAGATAAGTATAACTCTATGGTGGAATCTCAAGTTAGCGATGATGACTTGAAGCAATTAAGAAAGGAACAAACTTCAAAGAATTATTCAATGTACCAATTATCCGGTGGACCTGCAGCCGCTGCCACCAATACCGAAGTATTTGTTACTGCTTCTCAATTCTCATTAGAGGCTGGTAACGTCCAGGGAAACGGGGTGACTGAAAATGTATCTGAAGCCCAGGACGATACAGATTTTCATTTTACAACACCTAATAGTACTGCCAATGATTCTGATGAAACTATCAAAAAGGTGGATACAGTTGAACCTGTCAAGCCGGCTAGAAGATTGAGCCACGGCAGCGATTATTCGAACAACCGGATTAGTTATGCCAGCTACTCCAGCTATAATAGTAATCATAAAAGATTGGGATCAGTGAGTTCTTTTATAAATGCAATGCCAATTAAGGAAGATGAGATTGAAGAAGGAGTCATGACCAATAATGGACTCTCATTCAAGGATTTGGGAGAGCCGCCATTGAACATCCCTGTGGTTAAGAAAAGTGCGTCATCTAATGGATCTATCAATTCCGAGGAGAAGAGAAGAAGTTTCTCATTATCGAAATCGTCGAAAAATCTTTTGAAGAAACTAAGCATCAAGGGTAAAAAGGAGGATGAAAAAGCAACAGCTACTTCTGACATGACGAGATCGAGTTCTATCCAGAATTTCAAGCAATTCAAAAGTGAAGAGAAGAAGAAAGAACTAAACTTCACCAAAGAAGAGTTAGGGATTATGAATGCTAATAACGATTTATTGAATGAGTTGCAATTGATTTCTATTGAATTGGCCTCTTCTATTAAGAGAGAAATACAACTAGAAAACAAATTGAAGGATAACAACTCGGATGATTCCTTATCGCCTGGATTACCTCACGATGCATTAAAAGAGGAGATTGTAAAGAAATCAGATACCATCTCTACTTTGATGAGCAAATTAAATAATGAGAGAAGATTGAGGTTTATTAGTGAGGAACATGCATTGCTATTGGAAAATGGCATTGAACCTTCGCCATTGAAGTTGAACTACGAGAAAACTGAATTGTACAAGCAATTGGTGATCAAGAACGAAGAGCTCAACCAAATGGAAAATAAGATCAACGAATTATTAACGTCGCAACCCGATTTGGAGGAACAAAACAAGAAGTTGATGAAGGAGAATAAAAACTTGAATAATAATGTGATTCCAAACTTGAAGAATGAATTGGATTCCAAGAATAACGAAATAATGCAATTAAGTAGCAGGTTAGAGGGCTTGCTTAAACACGACAAAAATGGAAAGGACGAGGAATATCAAAAAGAAGAATTGATCAACACCATCAAATCGTTAAAAGATAATCTAAAATATGAAAAGAGATCCAGCAATGACAAGGTGAGACAATTAGAACTGAGAATCGAAGAATTAGCTCTTTTGAACCGGTCTTGGGAGAAGAAATTTGGTAATTATCAGTGAATTGTCGCTATTGGTGGTGGGATGAAATGAACGCATAAAAGCATTAATTGTACAAATACATATATATTTATTGTTTATAGGATAGTAGATATCGAGCCATCGGTTTTCGCACGACATATTCAGCAGGGGCACCACCATTGAAAAATTCAACGAACAAAGCGATAAGTTTATTGTTGAGATGAAGAGATTGTAGAGAAAATGGAATATAAAGGAGAATTTGAAGAGAATGGCGAACAGCCTGCATATTCTTCGAGTTACAATAACCAAGGATATGCACCAAAAAGAAGATTGGACGAAAATGACGACCAGGAGTTCAAGAGGTCCCGAGTGAATCCAATCTATAAGGTGATTGAGGATCTTAGCAAGGAGATCTGTGAATTGGGAGAATCCACACAAGAGCAATTAATTGAGGATTTGGAATTCATCTCCATTCCGATTTCGAAGGAGTTTGAGAAGGAGGACATCTTCAGAAATAATCTCTTGGAGTTGATATACAACTTGATACTTGAACAACCACATAAACTCATCTATATCTCCGGATTGATCCAATTATCCAATGCGAAGAACTTCTTGATAGGGAAGTTTTTGTTGGAGTTCTTGCACCAAAAGATCCAATTGTTGGTGGATGACGAGGTCAAGAAGAGTGCATTAGTATATGATTCTGGTAATTTAAACAAGATCAAGATTGTGTTGCGGTTTTTGGCCTGTTTATCGCCTATCGTCAACGAATATCAGGTGATTGAGATCTTTAACCAATTCTTGGTCAAAGCCATTGAATTGAAGGAGACTTGCATTGGTGAACAGATCTTCTACAACATTGTCAGTTCCATCCCATACTTGTTAGTTGGTGATAAATCAGACACCATGAAGGAGCATTGTAGCAGCTTGATGAAGACCGCTGAAGAATTCAGCATAATTGAGAAGACCGCCGAGAGATTGGACTTATTTAATCCCTTTGAAAACAACGGTCAAATTGAGACTGTTGACATTGTCACCAGCATATTAGGCGCTATTCAAGCTATTCAAGCCAATTCGTGGGATTTCGGGTTATTTATTGATATAAATAGCTTGATTCAGACCAATTTGACCCAATCTTTGGTCAATAATACCTTGAGTAATGAATTGGTGCAGCATTCGTTGCCTAAATTCAATTTGACGCATTTGGACAAGTTGGACAATGGTGTTAGTCATGGGATCATTGATGAAATGTGGCAAAATCCAAGAATTATCTACCAATTATTGGTCAATCCTCTTAGAAGAACACAGCCTGTTTTGGGAAGCTACGAGAATTTGATCTTGAAGGATATCATCTATGATATTTTGGTCAATTTGGAGTTCAATAGAAAGGAGATCACCAGACAATTGATTACATTGGACTTATTCTTCAGTAAGGATTACTTTGTGGAGATCGGGACTACCATTGAAGAATTGAACAATAGTGGCTCTTCAAACACATGGAAGATCGAAGATATAATCATCGACAATCTATTATCCTTGATCTTACAAGTCACAAAGGTTGATCAACAAAAATTGGTCAGTGCTCACTATTATACTATTATCATTGAGAGTTGTATGAAGCTTTCTACTTCCATTGCACCTGTCTTGGGTAGAAGTATACGGTTCTTGTACAATAATTTGAACAATTTGAAGTTTGAAACTAGATACAAATTCATTGACTGGTTATCCATCCAATTGGCCAACTTCAATTTCACCTGGAAGTGGAAAGAATGGGAGACTGATTTGGCATTAATGGAAAACGCTACATATTTGCCAAGAAAGGTATTTGTGAAGAATTTGGTGTTAAAGGAAATTCAATTGAGTAACAGAGCAAGAATTGAGGAGTCATTAATTGATAGTTTCAAGCCCTTTGTTTATTTCAATACTTGGGATGAGAAGAAAATCGAGAGATTTGATTTGAGGTTATTTGGAGAAGATTTCATTCCGTTCGAGTCTCATGATTACAACAGTAATGTTCAAGAGGTGAAATTTGATTATTTGGGTCGTTTTAAGGTGTTGGAGGATTTCGTTGTCAAATTAAACGAAGAATTGACTGTTGAACAATTTGATGAATTGCTTCCTAACTTGGATGATGTGAGTTCTTCATCTCAAGAGGCAAGAATTAGTTCCTTATTGCAAGTTTTCCTCTACTTAGGGTCTAGAAGTACTTCACACATCCAAAGATTGCTTCTTGCCAAAAAGCCGTTGATTGAGCATTTATTCAAAGATCAGGAAAATAAGGATAAGTTGATCATCGAGTCCATTATTAGATTCTGGAACGGGAACACTCAAATCGTTGCCATTATCTTCAAACATTTGATCAAAATGGGCTTATTGGACCAATTGAACGTGTTGAAGTACATTGTAGACGAGGAGTTGGTGTTTAACTTCAATTTCTTCAAGGTGTTCATTGACTATATCAGCAAGGAGAACCTGGGTGCCGTCAAGGAGTTTATCGACGAGAAGATGAAACAGGAAAGGGAAGATGATGATGATTTAGACTGGTATTATTCAAGTTACACCGACTTGTTGAAGATACTCGAGAGAAACTTTTAGATGGAATAAAATGTAATATTAGATGTACAATAGACGAGTTTACGAAAACATGTAAGACTAAGATCTTATATTTGTATACAGAGCCGTCATAAATAAATATAGATAATGTTAAGAGACAACACTAAATTTACTCGTAGATCCATCCGAACATAGCTGGCTTGTATTCAGCTAATTCTTCCTTCTTGAACCATAAAGCAATTTCCTTATTAGCGGATTCAACGGAGTCGGAACCGTGACAGACGTTTCTACCCATGTCAATGGCGTAGTCACCTCTGATGGTACCTGGAGCGGAGGCCAATGGGTTGGTAGCACCTAAGATAACTCTACCTTGCTTGACAACGTCCTTACCTTCCCAGACAGTAGCTAAGACTGGACCGGACAACATGTAGGATAACAAAGATGGGAAGAATGGCTTGGATTGCAAGTCATCGTAATGTTCTCTCAACAAGGATTCAGTTGGGCTGACCAACTTGATAGCAACAAGCTTGTAGCCTCTTTGTTCGAATCTACCTAAGATTGAGGAGATTAAACCTCTTTGGACACCATCTGGTTTGATAGCAATAAAAGTTCTTTCGTCAGCCATTTTAATATTTGAAATTGGTTACAATTATCCGCAAGCGTGTTAATTGGGTATACAATTAGGAATATAAATGAACCGGAGGAGATGATTCGTCGAGGCGAGATGAAAATTATCCTGGGTGAACATCGGGTCGCGCACGCTGTGTGGGGGGAGAACATTAGGGTTTTTTGCGTGGTGGGTGTGACACGACGTTTGGTAGTGCATTTGACAAACCACGTGCCACCGAGACCCAGACCCAGACCATATGAAAGAGGATGATAGTCTCCGATAGACAATGATGGTTGAGATAAGAAGAAGACGGACAAACACTTTCGTGCCAGGTTTCGGAATTTAGAAAAATGCCCTGGGTGTGCGCTCCCAATTGCCCGATTGGGCAGCTCAGACAGAGGTAAGGTTTTGGCGGCCCGTGAATATTGGCAGAACCAGCATTAGCACCAAACCAAGCTATGCGAGGTAAATGAAATAATGACTTCTGGAGCAATTGACAAGATGGGAGGAGTCATCAGGATGCACGGTTATTCTGTGCATAATCGTAAGTGAAATTCGTAAATAGAATCGGGGTGACACGGACTTACAAGTCAAGATGGAAAGTGTGGGTGTTGCGTGAATTACAGAACCATCAGTGTTCCCAGTCCCGTCCAGAATGTCTCTTTCTTCTAAATAATTTAACCCAGATCTCTGACAACACCATCCATATGGACCATGGTTCACATTGGGAAAACCACCCCCTGGCGATTATCTTTCCAATCTCCCTCACTTCATCGCACCGGCTCGGAAACCATTCCCTGATAACCTTAATCGGTTCCTTCTAGAAATCGCATGGCCTTCTTCTGCATATCCTACTGTGGTTTATCGGCATGTGAGCGTGCGGCACCCGAAAAAGTGTCAACTATTCCCGGTTTCTCGTCTAGCAAACGACATAAACAACATGTAGCGAGATTTTGTTTACAGTATACAGTATATAGTATAGTGTTTATAGTTACCAAGCACCAAGAGAATGTTCGGAGGAGTCTAGAACTGGCCAGTTTGCCAGGGTCATGTAGCTGATGCAACGACGTTCGATGAGCATTCGTCCTACATATGGTGTCTAGACGAGCTGTCGAGTGGTTGTGGGAGCTTGTGTGGATATGGCCGCCCATTGCACCTCACTCCCGTGCTCTGGGTGCGATTATTAAGCTTTCCAGCTACCACCCAATTTGTAGCTGACAAGATCACGAATCTGACTTCTGCTCCCATTGCCCACTGTACATGTCGAGCCTACATGACATTAAATCTTAAATAGCCGCCGTGTATTTTGCTAGATCTTCTCTGACAAGTCGCAATGACCATGTTCCTATTGAATATTGGACACCTCAGTCGACTGACCCGAGTGGAAAAAAATATTATTGGGCCAGCTGGTAGCCGGTTTGGCCACTACTTATCCCTTTCGGCGGATATCGACGATGGTACAGGATATATCTCAAAGACACCCAAGTCATTAAGTCCGACGATACCTAAATTTAGTAGCCTATTTCTTGATTAAGGTTTCAAATTAGAGAACACAGTTAATGTAGAGTCTCGGGACGTCTCGCAAACTCTATTTCATTACCGCATGTAGAGGGCTGAGGGCTGATCTTATCTGCCATTACATAAGCTCTATCTATAAAAATATATAGCACGTACGTAACATGAAGGGATATGACATGTAGCATACGAGAGTTTGTGATTAATAGAAGAATAGTATATAATACCGGCAACCGCGTTATATAATATATATTAAAATATATATTTTGTAATCAGTGACCCCCGAGACATATATGACTATACGCATCCACAACACCCAGATCAACGTAGGCCTCAACCAGCACCGTCAATTCTCCTCCAAGATTTTCCAGCATCAGGGCAATCCCAACGTTACACCACCCCGCTACAGAGAAATGGACGACATGTCAGATATTCCAGATATACCGGAATTTTACCACAAGCGGTCCAGTAGCTTAAACGCCATACCCTTCTCGTCTGTGAGACGAATCACATGGACGTCGAAACAGGACTACCAGCTCATCGAGTCTATTCTCATCAACATATACAAGTTGATCGACGTCAAGTCGATGAAGTTATTCTGGGACCTCATCAAGAGCTTCTTGTTGAACAATTACAACGTGCTCAGAAACATCCGTCAAGTGAGAGACCGGTTCAGCTTGCTCTTCCACCGCTATTTGACCGAGGGGGCCACCATTGCGGGCACCCCCAACACCAGTAACACATCGACACAATTTTTAAAGTTTCTTTCATTAATATTCAAATTCGACCAGGGATTGAAGATCGTGGACAACTTGTCCATGCTTCTACCCAACGTACGGGACCAATATGACGACTTGTTGATCAACGTCTCCATCGATTTGGACTCGATCAACACGGGCGACACGCTTGGCGAACACGAAATCAAGTTCAAGAAGTTGGCCAAGAAACGGTCGCAATCGTTCGACGAGGCCAAACAGCGACAAACCTTCTTGAACAACTTGAACAATCTACAAAGCTCGTTATTGATTAATAATACCACCACCAGCAGCTCCAACACGATTAACTTCAACAATTCGATAGGCGGCGGCATCACCCACAACAACAACATGAATAACTTGGACAATCTCGACATCCAATTGCAGCAGAAGTTGATAAATTTCAACCGAAATTTCACCTTTCTCCAGAAGCGGCTTGTGATGAACTTGAACTTCGAGATCAACAAAATCCTCAGCAATTTCGAGAAGAACTTGGTCAAGTTGAACAACGAATTGCAGCCCAATTCGAGTGTTCAGAGCACCAGCCATTCGAGCTCAAACCCCAGTATTCCGAACGAATTGCTCCAGACTGTGGTGAATCTCTCCATCAATCATCTCAATGACGGCTTGAACGACGACTTGTTCGACTTGAACAGTCTAAAGGACTACGATTACGATATAAAGGACGAAATCAACGACACCATGGACGACACAATGAACACCTTTTATTCTCAATAGCCAATTAATAAAAGTATCCGACTCTTGTATGTAGCGCTATCTTTGGAGCAATCGTGGAATTGATGTTGGGACGCATTTGGGCTCGACACGATCGCATTAGTGTGCTAATTCAGCTACTTTGGGATTATTGGACGGAGATCTCGTTTTCTTGATTCTTTATGTATCTCTGCATATGACTAATTTTTTTTAATTTTTTTTATTTATCTTGCTTATTCATTATCTCTCATTTTCTTTATAAGGTCGTGCGCGGACCTACTCGTGTTCAGGGTGGACGATAAGTACACGACAATAATCGATAGAGAATCGGGATAGAAAGTCGGAATTGAAACATAATTTTATGTATATAAGAACATATTCCCACATTCATTTTTATATAGTTTATTTAGAAAGTGGGAACTAACAAGTGATATTTAAGAATATATTTGTTT
>JAJMCV010000009.1:0-14319 GCA_030573195.1 Nothofagozyma chilensis
CACCCTCTCCCCCAATATCTACATCAACTTACACCTACCCCAATATCTTTATTATTTCTGATATCGAAAATGCGATTACAAAAGTCCTCATTAAATAAATCATCTCCGTCTCCCCTCAGCAGCAGCCTTGGCCAATCTCTCAGTACTGATCCGATGCATCATCTTCTCTCTCTGTTCCAATCTTCTCACCACCCACATTCGCTCGTCCTTGATGATCAATAGTCTCAAAATGATATCTTCTGCCGCCGTTTGGGCCGTTATTGGGTCGGTTCTCGCCTCCTCGGCCTCCCTGGCTGCTCTGGCTCTGTTTCGCTTCGTTCCATTGGCCATAATGGTCTGACTACGGGCCAACGAAACCGTTCTATTGACGCCATTAACGCCCTCCGACTGGCTTCTCTTCACCTCCTCTACATCGCCATTTCGCTCTCGAACCAACCGCTCGAACGCAGGAGCCAATCGCTCGCCCTCCTGTCTCAAGAACCCAACATCACGGTCATAATAAACGGGTATCAACAAAAGCGCCTGGTAATGCTCGTTCTTCAACTCCTCGACCGCCGGTCCGTGGCCACCATGGTGGAAAAAATCAAAACATAAATCATTCAACCACGAGAAAACCGTGTCCAATTCCTGGAGGGTCAAGGGTCTCTCGAACCCCCCTACGCCCAAGGAGCCCGCTACGTTGGCCACGGCGGACGTGACGGCCGTTTGCCAGCCAGACCCGCCATTATTCGTCCCTCCGTTCGCAGGAACAGCCAATCTCGAGAGAGAGGACGACGAGGTCTTGGACGTGCTATTCATTAGCGCCATCGAATTCGTCAAACGCGGTAATAACAAAAGGTCCGCGCTGGATACGACCACGGACCAGGCGATTAGCATCACCTTCAACAACAATTCATGGGTCAAAAACTCCGCCAAAACCTCGAGATTCGAGTTCAAATAGTCGTACAACGGCGCTATAGCCTCGTCGATGGCGTTTTTCGTGGGTCTTTGGCCACCATTGCTGCCACACACACTCTTCAAGGTGGCTCTGGAGAACGCCAAGTTGATGAAGCGCGAGAATTTCTCCACAATCAACTTCGTCACCCGTTCTATACATCTGACCAAACTACGATGGCACCGACCTACACAGAAGACAGCATCCACCCGTTCGCTTTCCATGGCAATTTCCACGAGAATCCGGCCCTGGGTGTCCAAATCAAGATACACATCCTGTGGAATTCCGTCGTTATTGAATCTTCGGGGGTCCAATTGGGCCACGGCTCTTCCGCAAATCGAGTGGTTGTTGCCGCTTTCGTCCCAAACCGTGACAGAAACGGTGGAAGAGGCGTTTTTGTTCAAAATGAGCTCGAATTCCTCGTCCCAGTCGGGATTCGTGTCGTTGGGCATTGTGCGGGTCTTTCCGATGGCCTTTCTCGTGGTTGTGTCGATTAGCGTCACATATGGCCGAATGGAGCCGCTATTGCTCAAATTTTCTCCTCTTTTCACCCGCAAGGTGATCAAATGACTCGTGTAATTCTTCTGGGAGTCCGGCTCGTAGCGATTGATGGTCTCGGAAACCATCTCCGGGTCCACAATCTCCTCCAAATTGGCCAATCGCAGCTTCATCTCAGCGAGATTGTTCAAATAAACACACGTTTCCGGCTTGAATTCGTACGGTTGTGAGGACAACTCGAGGAGCAGCTTTCCCCCACCCAACCCCGACCGTTCAGCCACGGCTGCCTTCACATCGCTGAACCAATTAATGGCGGCACTTCTGCGATCGCCCTCAACGCCCTCATACACCGTCTCCACCGCCTTCTTGTCCTCCAAGTCCGCCACGATCCTCTCCAACATCCTGTTTCCGTACAAAACAACCCCATCAGACACATTTTTCAACAAAATGGTGTAAAGTTTGCTCAACTCGTAGATGTTCTTGAAGTTCAACTCGCGTAGGATCCTGAACAACTCGCTGATCATCTTGAAGACCAACACCACCGATTGCGAGTGTTTCTTGGTCTCGTCGCCGATGTCGATGGCCTGGAAATCGTCCTGTTTCACGGCTTCTTCTACGATATTTCGGATCTTTTCCTCGCTTTCCTCGGCCCATAATTTGACATATGGGAAGAAGAAGAGCTCCAAATCAAACGAGAATTTGACCCCACGCGCCACGGTTTGGTCATGGATGCTCCGGATCTCGCAGAGCGACTTGTAGACCTCCATGGCGTCGGAATACGCAATCGTTGTTCCTTGCGATTTGCTGTAGGCATTGATATGGTTCAAGATATTCTTCGAGTCCGCGGCAAACATGCCTGTGATGACCGAGGCCGCGGTCTTGGGGATGTTTAGAAACCCCAAAAGAGCGTTGGGATACCGTTTTTGCACCAATTGGATGTCCGCGATGATGGTATCCGCAATCTCCAAAATATGGATCACGTTCAACGTGTTGTCTCGCGGCAAATTCGTCAATAATTCGGCGTATCTCATCTCGGAGATCCGCAATAGCGCCTTGATTAGCTTTTTTTCCCATTTCTTCGTCAAGCCACCCGTCTCAACTAGGGGAAAGAGTTCGTCTGTCTCCACGTAGTCGCCGAGATTCTGGAGAAGATGGTTGAAACGAGGTCTTGCGGACGAAAAGATCCCCCCAAGCGTCTCGCGCACGGCCGTGAAGAGCTGGGAGTACGTGATCGAGATGTTTGTCACCCATTCGTCCTGGTCTTGTTTGCTCCAAAACGTCCGCTTGTTGTTCCAATCCATTTTGCCGATATCAACCACCATCCGCCTGTTCATGTGGTGAATGTCCTTCAAGAGCGCGAACTCCGGCGACTCGCCGGCCATCAACGACATATTGCAAGCATTGTAGAAACAAACGGCTCTGGTGGGATAATCCACGTGCCAAAGACGACAGCAGGACGAGATGAGATCCATCGAATGTTTCGAAAGAAGGGCGTCCAGAGCCTCGTTCTCGAGACATTTCTTCATCAACACGACCAAAAACATTCTGGCCATAGCTGGAACGAAGTAGTAACTCTCCCCGTTTTTTAGCGTCGGCGGCTGTTCCAATTTTATTCCCGGAGGCGGTTGGTATCTCTTGATTAATAGCTCACAACCCTCCGATTCGCGTTGTTTCCACGAGATGTAGCCGTAATCGTCCTCAAAATCGTCCTTGTTGAAACTTCCAAGATTCCTCGAGAGGAGAAGCCTCGTCTGCTCAACGTCCTTCATCAAACACTCCTCGGTCGAGAACTCCTTCAATCTGAAGACGTCTTGTTGGGCCCGAACCGCATCCACGTTGAAGAGCGATGCCACGAAGCCAGCCGCCTCCATGTCGCTCAATCTATACGAAGGCGTGGGGTATTTCACCTTCTCCGAAACAAGGGACGTCGCAGACGATAGCGACGTGGCCGTTCCCGTCGGCTTCAACGACGACTTGTAGTCTTGCAATCGCTTGATTACCTCGCCATGGTCCCGTTTGTCTCCTCGTATTATTCCAATCAATAAATCCACAAACACGTTGGTCTGGCTGAACACGGACGTCGCCACATCCTCGGGCTCCACCCCAATCTTGGTCAATTCCTTGTTGGCACAAGAAACAAACTTGACTACAAGCGCCTCGGGCTGGGTGATTCGCGCGTATTCTCTCTTAGAGCTGGGATCTAGCAACTCGCTGTACATCCGAAGAAGCGACCGAATCGCATTCTTGTCCATATTGGACTTCGTCTGGTTCATGGCGATGTAATTGAGCTTCGTTTCGAGCGAGCCGATGGTATGCACTGGCAAGCCAGAGCTCGCGCCCACGGAATGCGACGACGAATGGCCCTTGTATTTGTCGGCTCCTTTCTCCGTCGAGAGCGAATTGGACGGGCCATTGCCATTGTTTGGCGCGACGAGTGGTCGACGGAACCGGGCCTCGCTCCGATATTCCAAAATAACAACCTTCATCACCTCATCATAGAGCTTGTTCAAGTCCACGTCGTCGACAGAGCCTCCGTTCGTCGAGAACAAGTTCGAGGCTGCGCTGAACGCTCGCGGCTGTTCTTTGGCATGGAGCATGGTGTTGTCGCTGAACAGTGGAAGAGATGATGTGTTGGGGTAATGAAGTATGTTTATGATTAATTTTCCTGTGACGCGGCAATCTGACGTGTATGGTGGGTGCATGGTGGGTGCATGGTGGGTGAGAGTGCCAGGCCAATAACCGTCAGTGTGTGAACGTCATGTTCTGTTTCCGGGATGCTCCAATTATGGAGCAATTTAAACTGAAAGAATTCACAAAGAAAACGCCCATAACCTCGAGTTTATCTCGTCGATGGGCCCTACCGACTCCAGAAAGTGGGCCGACGAGGCGTCGGTGTTAGCAGGGAAAAAAAACAGTACTATCACACACATCCCATCACTCTTCTAAACACCCCCAACCACCACACAATTGCCGTTACGTGTGTGTGTCTGTATCTTCTTGTCTTAGCCATCTCCATCGCAATGCGTCTCTATGCAATGTTGCACTTCCCACTACAGATCCTAAACATTAATACATCTTATTATTACATCAGAAACCTTGCGAATCGCTCAGGTCTCCTCTTCGCTGAACTCGCTGATGTCGCTGTCACTAGCGCTGTCGTCGTCGTCGTCGTCGTCGTCCTCCAGTATCTCCGTCTTCACCTCCTTTTCGGCCTCCTTTTTAACCTCCTTCTTCACAGTCTTCGTCGTTCCCTCGCCAACCAAATCATCCGGCGCAAATATATGGTTCGAGAGCAATTTATTCATCTCAAACATCGAAATCATCTTCTTTCCGAAAACCTGCTGGAACTTGTCGTCACACATGATCTCCCGCTTGTTCTTGGGGTTTTGCATGTCGTTCTTCTTGATGTAATCCCACAATTGCTTGACTATCTGGGGACGCGATAACATCTCCACGTCTAGTAGCGCGGCCAATTTGTAGCTCAACTTCATGGGTCTGTTGAAGGCGTTATTTGGAGCGGCTCGCTTCTCGCCATTGGCCTTCTTCTTGCTGGTCTTCTTCGACACCT
Organism: Nothofagozyma chilensis; assembly: GCA_030573195.1. Taxonomy (NCBI): domain Eukaryota; kingdom Fungi; phylum Ascomycota; class Pichiomycetes; order Serinales; family Cephaloascaceae; genus Nothofagozyma; species Nothofagozyma chilensis. The sequence goes on from JAJMCV010000009.1 coordinate 5,001, forward strand.
TGCCTGCCTTTGTCTCCCTGAGGGTCCGTGATCCGTTCAATGACGCCTGCAACTTTGCAGCCATCAACTTGTCTTTTTTCTCCAAGTCCGATTTTCGCTTCTTCTCGACGTCTTCCGCCTCCTCCTTGCGTTCATCAACTAACTTGTAATATCGCTCCATGATGAAGTCATTGATTTCTTTCTAAAACATTAGCTCTGCAAAACGGGAAAAAATTAGCGGAAAGTCTGCTTACCTTGTGGGGCTGCAAATCCACGCCAAATAGCTCTTGCAACGCATTTCTCACTTTTTTCACGGTGATTTGTTCTAGATCTGCTACTCCGAGAATGGCCTGGATGGTTAATTTGGGCGCCAAAAAAACGGTTTTTTCGCACATTACTCACATCAATGGTGGGCAAATAATTATCGGGATTGTATTCCGTCATTGTTCCGCCGTATCCCGTTGTATTATGTTTATTGGACCAGATTTGGCCGACCACTGGTTATGGTTCGCATATTGAAGTGTTAGATTTGTGTGATGCACGTCTGTGGTTATGAGCGGTGGTGGGGGAGGTTATATTTATATATATTATTGAATTGTGGTGGTGGTGGTGATGTGGTTGTGATGTGGTGGTAGTGGTGATGATGTGGTGGTGAAGGTGGTGATAATGATGGTGGTGATGGTGCTGGTGATGGTGCTGGTGCTATTTCTATATAGCTTGGCAAATTGGGATAAAAGATTAGAGGCAATAAAGTTAAGAGGATTGGGTTATATCATTTATATGCGTTATATCATTTATATTCGTTATATACATTATCTCATTTATATTCGTATATCATTTATATTATTTTACCATTTATATACATTATCTCAATTATATTATTTTACCATTTATATTCGTGCATCATTGATATACGTTACATCATTTGTATTTTATATAGACATTATTACATTGTATCATTTATATGCGTTATCTCATTTATTTACATTATCTCATTTATATTTTATTTAGACATTATTACATTATATTATGCATAATCTCATTTATATTTTTATATCATTTATATACGTTATATCATTTATATTCGTTATATACATTATCTCATTTATATTTTATTTAGACATTATTACATTATATTATGCATAATCTCATTTATATTTTTATATCATTTATATACGTTATATCATTTATATTCGTTATATACATTATCTCATTTATATTTTATATAGACATTATTACATTATATTATGCATAATCTCATTTATATTTTTATATCATTTATATATATTATCTCATATTCGTTAAATACATTATTACATTGTATCATTTATATACTTTATCTCATTTATATTCTTTCTACAATTTATGTTCGTATATCATTTATATACGTTATATCATTTGTATTTTATATATTATTACAATATATCATTTATATTTTATATAGACATTATTACATTGTATCATTTATATGCGTTATCTCATTTATTTACATTATATCCTTTATATACATTATCTCATTTATATACATTATCTCATTTATATTTTATATCCTTTATATACATTATATCTATATATTCGTTATCTCATTTATATACATTATATCATTTATATGCGTTATCTCATTTATTTACATTATCTCATTTATATTTTATATAGACATTATTACATTATATTATGCATAATCTCATTTATATCATTTATATCATTTATATACATTATCTCATATTCGATATACATTATTACATTGTATCATTTATATGCGTTATCTCATTTATTTACATTATCTCACTTATATTTTATTTAGACATTATTACATTGTATCATTTATATGCGTTATCTCATTTATATACATTATATCCTTTATATACATTATATCATTTATATTCGTTATCTCATTTATATACATTATCTCATTTATATTTTATATCTATATATTCGTTATCTCATTTATATACATTATATCATTTATACAGTTTTTAAGAGTCTAGAATAGATATCTGAGACTGCAGTTTGAATTGACGTTGTCGTCTATTTTAGATGTCAGTTATGACATTCACCAATTCAGTATATTAATGATACAGACTAGAATATAGTGACCACATAGAATTAGCAATACAGAAGATTCGGAGCCTACGATATTCGCCATACAGAATTACAGAAGGAAGAGTTGACAATACAGAATTAACTATTTATAACCACTTGCTGTATCCAGCACTCGCTATATCAGTACTCGCTGTATTAGTACTCGCTGTATTAGTACTCGCTGTATTAGTACTCGCTGTATTAGTACTCGCTGTATTAGTACTCGCTGTATTAGTACTCGCTATATCCAACACTCGCTATATCCAACACTCGCTATATTAATACTCGCTGTATTAGTACCCACTATATTATTACTCGCTATATTAGTACTCGCTGTATTACCACCCACTATACCACCATTGGAAAATTACCAGATTAACCATAGAGAATTCCACCACTACTGCACCCATCCACTACTCTATACTTATCACTCACCTCATTCACTACTCACTATACTCATACTCACCACTCACAACACTCACCACTCACAACACTCACCACTCACAACACTCACCACTCACAACACTCACCACTCAATATACTCACCACTCAATATATCCACCACTATAGCACTGACCAGAGATCACACACCACACCAATTACACTCACAACTACACTAATTAAATCAGTCATTAAATTACACACTCACCACATTAATTGAATTATATTGATCAAATTATATCACCACTCAACACTCAGAACACACATAACTTACACCACCATTGACTACAATCAAATTATATCAATCAAATTATATTAATCAAATTATATTACACGTACACGTACACTCACAACTACCCTCACCACCACAACTCACCACCACAACTCACAACTCACAACTCACAACTCACCACCACAACTCACAACTCACAACTCACAACTCACAACTCACCACCCACCACCACTACACCCACTACAATCCCTCAATGCAACATATATATCCTAACCATGCAAAAGTCTTCTCCTCTACCCACTCTCCTATTTACCCTCAGCATTCTTCACATTACGCTTGTGTTGTAACTCGTTTCTCTTCACCAACTTCTTTCTCTCAGCACGATCCAACGTTCTCGGGTCAATCAACTCCTTGTCGGTGTTCTGGATCTTCTCGTCAACCTCTACCAACCACTGGTTATCCAATTTCTTGTTATTACCCTTATAACCCCACTTATTAACCCATTCGCCGGCATCTTCGTCAAACATCTTCTTGCCCTCCTTTCCTTTGGCCTGGATACCCTTCTTAGCAGCAAACAACTCCCATTTGGTAGGGGTCTTGGCCTTAGGAATCGGCTTCTCTCTTGGCAAGTCTGTCAATGGAAGAGGCAATTGCACCAAGGTCATGGTGGAACTCTGGCCATTGGCAGCGGTTCCCAGCGCGTCGGTGGTGCTCTTCAACGGCAACGACAAGATCTGATTCACCAATAATTGTGCGTTGTCTCTGGTCACCTCTTCTAAGTAGGCATCTCTTTGGGCTGGGTCGTCCAATTTGGCGTTATCCAACGGATTTGCGTCGAAAACGGCCAAATTTCCGAGATCGTAGGAAACGGGAATGGGCTTGTCGACTGTGACTGGCTTGAATTGCGGCTCGGAACTCATTTTGGGTGTTTTTGGTGTAATTTTGTTGATGATTTTATTTTTTTATTTTTTTGAAATATTTAAATTTTTCAGGTCGGGGTTCGTAACGGTCTCATCGGTGGGGGGACGTCTGGTTGTGGCGGTTGTGGCGGTTGTGGTGACCGCGTGGCGTGGGAGAAGGAGATATTTCCGTTATAACATTTATAAATTATTTATTATTTATAAATATGATACACTCGTTTATTGATGTGATGATGTGATTGGGTGTTCTTGAGAAGACGAGTTTTCCTTGAGAAGACGATATCAGATGTGTCAGCTATTATCTATAATAGCCGATATTGCACCTGTAATTATAAAATACAGAGTTATCTGAATATGACTACCCGTCCAAGGAATAGCTGCTATTTATATGACCCTTTTAAATGCTTCCTTGTTCTTTAAATGACTAACTACTATTGAAGTGCCGGACTATTAGTGACTGAACTCTTTACCGATTAAGCTACTATTTAAGTGAATACTATTAATGGACAAAAACTATTTAAATGGATTTACTAGTATTTAAACGAATTGACCACTATTTAACTGCTAAACTCTTGAATGACTAAATTACCATTTAACTTCTAAACTCTTAAATGCAACTACCATTTAACTGCTAAACTCTTGTATGACTAAATTACCATTTAACTGCTAAACTCTTGTATGACTAAATTACCATTTAACTGCCAATCTACTATTTAACTAACTAACGTTTTGAAGTGACAACCATTGAAGTGACAACCAACTTAAATGCTAAACTATTTAAATGACTACTGTTTAAATGACCAATATTTCACTGATAAGCTATTTAAATGACTGTTTAAACGACCACTATTTAACCTCTACACCTACCATTTAAGTTCTAAACTATTCAAGTGGCTAACTACTCTCTACAAAACTACTGTCTAAATGACTATTATTTAAGTCCTAAACTATTCAAGTGGCTAACTACTTCTACAAAACTACTGTCTAAATGACATTTTTTTAAGTCCTAAACTGTCTAAGCGACTACTGCTTAACTTCCAAACTACTCAACAACTATTTAAAATCACTAAACAACCACTTACAACCACTTACAACCACTCAATACACTCAAATGAAACCTGAAATACATCTCCTCTCCTAATTCACATTATAAAACCCATGAGATATCTCTGAAATCTCCCTCTTATTAACCACATCATAAACATCAACATATTTAAACTCTCGAGTCTCCTTTACATAATACGAATCAATCCATATGATATAATCCTTATCATTGAATTTTTCAGCTTCTTCATCAGAATCCGTGAAAATGGCCAATTTCTCCTCATCATCATTCAATTTCTCTATTCTGATTCTCGGTTGCTCCGAATGTTTGGATATCTTTCCAAAATTCATAAAGAATCCCTTTGCAAAACATCTGATTATGTTAGATGTTGCAATTGACGCCGTTTCACGGGCCCCAAAAAGCTTCTGAATTATTTTATAAGTTTCAAATATATCGGTTATTTTCCGTTTGTTCTTGTTGATTAGAGTTTTCAAATTTTTATACGATTCTGGCTTAGGAAATATCTCGCGGATATCGTCATGATCAACGTCTCTTAAACAACTGTTCTCCTTATCTATGACAATCTGGGTGAAGTTCAATAATGTCAAAAATTGAGTCTCTGAGGCGAGTTCCCGAATGTTTAGAATATCGCGGAGGAAATAATAATCAGAATTAATCAATGTCGCCACAATTTGAGCAACAGGCTCGAAACATCGCGATTGCATCGCTTCGACCAATGTCACCATTAATCTGAAACTTTTCGTTGGATTCTCAGTTAATGGGGGCAATTCTGCTATTTTTCCACCAAAAACCGTCAAAGAACCGTCGATATCAACCACATTATGATATTGTAATTGGATCATGAGATCGGCCAAAAGGCTCGGAGTGAATTGGTTGAAATATCTCGTCTTCACGGGATTCATTCCAATTTGTAATAAATAGACCAAATCAAGCAATGATGGGTCTGATGTCGACTTTTCTTCCAATTTTTGATAGGTCAGAAACGTATAGAGACAAAAGCATTTTATGGAAACGGACTTATTTCTCGTCGTCATGATTCTCTTGATCAATTTTTTGGTGACAATTCTCTTGTTTGAATGGTATCCCGTGTCTATGATACAAGAGATGTTATGGCCATATTGCACCTTCACGAGAAATCCATTGATATTTCCAACAAGAACAAGTCTTTGGCGATCTGGAGACACAAGCGACGGGGAAGAAGACTCGTCGAAAACAAGTAAGGGGAGCTCGTAAAGATCATCCGAAAGATCGATTAATCGTGTTATTTGAGATATTGCGTCACAAGGAACAATCATGACGATATCGCCCGACGGCTCCATTTCGATTATCCGTCGAAGAATATCGATCAATTCTTGCTGATAATCCGCACAAGAATGTGCCAAGAAATGTAATTCGGGCTCATTGGCGTCGTTAAAGACGTGGATTGTTTTGTCTTTTGTTCCAGAAAAGTAATTCATGTATGAGTTTGAGGTCGCGTTTGATTTTGTCTTCCCATCAACGACCCAATCCCCGCCAGTGAGGATGATGATCTTGATGTCATCTCTTTTCAATTTCGCCAAATACGTCAAGATCAAGTTTAGCGAATTGGCCGACTCGTCGAAACACCTGTCGTCCACAATAACGAGGTTGTAGGTGTCCAATAGAAGCTCGTGTTGGCCGCAACAATAGGCGAAATACGCGCCACTCATGATCTTGATCTTCGACTCGAAACGGAGAACATCGCGAACATCCACGTTTTTATTGACGATCTTGTCGTAATCGCGGGAATCCGTTTCCAATCGCAAGCTCCGCGAGAGCGAGTCCTCCAAGTCGCCAATTCCCCGGTCTATCAAACACAATTGGTGGTTGAAGCCACAATGATGGAGAAACAAACAAAGCGAACGCAACGGAAGGCCCGCAATCACCATCAACTGGCTGGTCTCGACGCCATGAAGTAGCCGCCGTCTTTCCTCCGTCCCGTCCATGGTTATGCAAAGTTGCAACCGATTTGCACCCAACTTAGATAAGCACTTATTAAGGGTCTTACTAGTGTGAAGTAGTATTATAAACGTCGTGATGCCATTGGTCCGCTGTTCTAGTGAATTTTTCACACGCAACTATGACGCACAATTGGAACATCGCTATCGGGACCCTTTCTGGAGGTTTGCGGAGCATTAACTCAAGCTCTACACAGACAGGTCACATTCGCAACATTGAATTATAATCGCCATGTCGTTGCTAGCATGTGCCAGAAATTTGAAGTGGATTAGACCCCAATCCAGACACTTGTCGTACACCACAGCCTTGTATGGCCAGAACTTGACCGAGAAGATAGTCCAAAACTACTCTGTGGGGTTGACCGAGGGAAAAAAGGTGGTCAGTGGGGATTATGTCTCGATCAGACCCGCCCATTGCATGTCCCACGACAATTCCTGGCCCGTGGCCTTGAAATTCATGGGGTTGGGCGCCTCTTCCGTCAAGGACAACAGACAGATCGTGTGCACCTTGGACCATGATGTCCAGAACAAAAGCGACAAGAACTTGGAAAAATACCGCAACATCGAGCAATTCGCCAGCGACCACGGCATCGACTTCTATCCCGCCGGAAGAGGTATCGGCCACCAAGTGATGATCGAGGAGGGTTATGCGTTTCCAGGAAACATGACGGTGGCCTCCGACTCCCATTCCAACACCTATGGAGGTGTCGGGGCCTTGGGCACTCCCATAGTCAGGACGGACGCCGCCTCCATCTGGGCCACGGGACAGACCTGGTGGCAGATCCCGCCCGTTGCCAAGGTCGAGTTGAAGGGGAGATTGCCCGCTGGTGTGACTGGAAAGGACGTGATTGTCGCTCTATGTGGTGTGTTCAACAACGACGAGGTGTTGAACCATGCCATTGAGTTCACGGGTGAACACATTGGCGAAATCCCCGTCGATTACAGATTGACCATTGCCAACATGACCACCGAATGGGGTGCTCTTTCCGGGTTGTTTCCCATCGACGAGACCTTGGTCGATTGGTACAAGCTGAGAATCGGCAAATTGCCCCAGCCCCATGTCAGGGTCAACGAGGAGACCGTCCAGAAGCTCGTGGACAACAAGGTTGAATCTGACCCCGACGCCAATTACGCCAAACATTTGACCATCGACTTGGCCTCGTTGTCGCCCTCGATCTCTGGGCCCAATTCCGTCAAGGTGTCCACCACCTTGGCCGAGCTTTCGGCCCAAAACATCAAGATCAACAAGGCCTACTTGGTTTCTTGCACCAACTCGAGATTGAGCGACATCAAGGCTGCTGCCGACATCATCAAGGGAAGGAAGGTTGCCGAGGGCGTTGAGTTCTACGTTGCTGCTGCCTCCTCCTTTGTGCAAAAGGACGCCGAGGCTATTGGGGCCTGGAAAGACATCATCGATGCCGGTGCCATTGCGTTACCAGCCGGCTGTGGCCCGTGTATCGGGTTGGGAACCGGGTTGTTGAAGGACGGAGAGGTTGGTATTTCGGCCACCAATCGTAACTTCAAGGGAAGAATGGGTTCCAAGGACGCCTTGGCTTATTTGGCCTCTCCGGAGATCGTGGCGGCCTCCGCCATTCTTGGTAAGATTGCTGGTCCGGAAGAAGTTTTGGGCCAACCAGTTAAAGGTGTTCAAGACATTGTCAGATCCATCGTGATTCCAGAAAAAACCGCAGTCAGCAGCGATTCTGGGGCCGCAATCGATGTTTTGGACGGGTTCCCCACCGCTATTGAGGGTGAATTGATTCTTTGTGATGCCGATAATATCAACACCGACGGTATTTATCCGGGAAAATACACTTATCAAGACGATGTTCCCAGAGAAAAGATGGCCGAGGTTTGTATGGAGAATTACGATTCGGAATTCGGGACCAAGACCAAGGCCGGCGATATCATCATTTCTGGCTTCAACTTCGGTACTGGCTCTTCCAGAGAACAAGCCGCCACGGCCATTTTGGCCAGAGACATGAAATTGGTTGTAGCTGGTTCCTTCGGTAACATTTTCTCGAGAAATTCCATCAACAACGCCTTATTGACGTTGGAGATCCCAGATTTGATCAACATGTTGAGAGACAAATATAGAGACACTCCAAAGGAATTGACCAGAAGAACCGGTTGGTTCTTGAAATGGGACGTGACCAAGGCCGAGGTTGTTGTCAAGGACTCTGAAGGTAACGAAGTGTTGAAACAGAAGGTTGGAGAATTGGGTACCAATTTGCAAGAAATTATAGTCAAGGGAGGTTTAGAAGGTTGGGTTAAGTCACAATTATAAGGATGAGTGAAAAGTTTAAATTGCATAGGAAATTTGGATATTGTAGAAAAGAAAACGGCCGATTCGAGTAGTCACGAACGGAGGAGTTGAGTTGTTTTATGTTGAAGAGTCTAAGAGTGAGGATTCTGATGCGATGTAGAGTTAATACGTTGATTGAAGAAGGAGGAGATGAGAGGGAGGAGATAGAAGTCGAAGAGGGAAGAAGTTGCTTCAGAAGGGAATAAAGAGAAGGAGAAAGAGAAGGAGAAAGAGAAGGAGAAAGAGAAGGAGAAAGAGAAGGAGAAAGAGAAGGAGAAAGAGAAGGAGAAAGAGAAGGAGAAAGAGAAGGAGAAAGAG